>MU226316.1:3325629-3336855 GCA_018584345.1 Thuja plicata
AAACTCAGGTGCGGAAACAACTTCCTACACTAATCTCTAAAGGAAAGTATTGTGCAAATTCTTTTAAATCCTTACAATTTCAGATTTGTTAACTACTTTAACAAAGATATTGCAACCATATACCATGTATACAAAAGATAGAGAATGACACAATGATTTACCCTGGGGAAAACCTTTCAGTAAAAAATCCTAGCACTCCAAAACTTGCACAATGTATTATCTTCAACACAACGGTTATAACACACTTGCAATGCAAGTTCTTTCAAGAGATAATCGACACACACAGACAAATCTAGTAGCACCAGATTATACTAACAATACACTCTTTTTCTATATCCGTCTGCAACCCTAAAAAATGCTTATATCACACGCTTTCTTTTTTAGGGAAACTTCCAAAGATAGGCGCATTAGGGTTTTACCATTCTCTGAGAAAATAGGAACCCTAAAATTTTTTTCGGGGTGATGCCCCAAACCCCATGGTTGGGAGATCAAGGATTGGAAGAGTGTACAGTACTCAACTTTATCAGTTGCCATATGTCATTGCATGTCTTCACTTGTCATTGAATCTTATAGAAATAGCTCTTATGTGTCATAGGAATCTGTCATAACCGTTTCAGCCATGATCTCCTTACACACAATTCAAGATGCTGACACATCAAGTGGAGTGACACATCAACATGCCAACTAGACATGTACACTCACACTTAATTACATTATTTGCAAGAAATACATTTTACAAAACAAATAATAAGAATATGAATTATCCAAGGTTGAGACACCTTATTCCTAACAATTTTGGTCATCGAGTATGCTTGAGACTATTCTTGTCGGTAATGCTTGTTGGGTTTCTTTCTCAGCCATCATAGTGACTTAACTTTCGGTGATTTCTTTCCATCGGGTTCCACTAGCTGTCGGTGTTTGAAGTCACATAGTGAATGCTTATCTTTTATGGATTACTGAAAGCATAATATTTATCTCTATGATTCTCTTAAGTCTTTGATACTTTGATTATAACCAATTAGATTATATCAAATTGACATCAATGAAAATACAATCCATTAACTAATTTAATGTCTTGCATTATCTTTCTGCATTTCAGTGATCAACTTAACATCTTCAAACATTCAATGAGTTACATGTCATTAATATCTGCCTTTGGCATTGATGGAAACACACTTACATTATCACACTATATTATTAGTAATACAATATGAAATATAACCATTTCATCAATCTTTCCTATTGTAACTATTACAAATGTCCAGCTTTTGGTAAGCTCAAATAGCTTAGATTTGTTTCTTGTAGAGCGATTTCTTCAATCTTCAATCCCTTCACTGGATAGATGTAGCATCTAATGTCTCTGTTATTATATGTGCTTCTACCTTGAATTTTCCTCTTCTTGATAATATTTTTTTTTCTTTGACAACAACCTCTCCCTTTCTATGAACTCTCTCCCTTAGATGGATATTTCATATGTAATCAATTTCTCTCCCTTAGAATATTGATTATCTCTTCCTTTTGATTCTTAGGAACTTCTCTTTATGGATACTGATATAATATTTTTTTGATAATGAGATCATCTCTCCCTTGTGATTCCTGATATCTCTCCCTTCTAATAATGAGATAATCTGGTAATGAGATAATCTCTCCCTTTGACAACAATGCCAAAAAAATTTCTTCTATATCATCTTTTATCTCTTTATATAATATATTCCTTGAATTTCCCTATACATCAACAATACAACGTCTCTTGTGTTTGGTTCAGATTTGTACCTTGTTGTGTTTAGATGTATCGATTGTTGTTCATCTCAGTGTTTGCATCAACATGAATGTGCTTCTGATTATGTGTAGGCTGATGCACCCTCCTAGTCAGCTTACTGATCGATAAACAAGGGTTGGACCCCTAGTCTCTATCTCAAGTACTCAAAAGTATCTTTCATTAATGGCTTGGTGAATATATCAGATAATTATTCCTTTGATTGAACATATTCTAGTATCACCTCCTTTGCTTGCACTTGTTCTCTTAGACAATGATACTTGATAGCAATATGCTTAGTCTTAGCATGCATGACTGGATTCTTAGAAATGTTAATTGCACTGGTATTATCACAATAGATAATTAGTGGTTCAAGAATCTTCCCATTCATACCTTCCAGCAACTGTTTGATCCATGCAATATTGGAGAAATTTGTAGCAGCAACCACATATTCTGCTTTTGCAGTAGACTGAGAAATGCATCCTTGCTTCTTGCTGATCCATGTGACAAGTTTGTCATCCATGAAGAATGCTCCTCTAGTTGTGCGCTTTCATTCATCAATGTTTTCAGCCCAATCAAAATCTGTATAGAATTGTAGCTCAAATTTCCTTCTCTTTTATACCATAAGCCATAGTCCTTGGTGTTCTTCAGATATCTTAGAATTCTCTTGACAACAATCATATGTGATTCTTTGGGATTAGCAGAGAATATTGCAACTATTCCAACTGCATGTGCTATATCTGGTCTGGTATGAACACCATAAATTAGTTTTCCAATCATTGATCTATACAAGGTCTGATTTACCTCATTTGATTTGTCTTCTTTTTTTAGCTTACATCCGGTAGCCATAGGTGTTCCAACTAGTTTGGAATCTTCCATTTTGAATATCTTCAGCACTTTCTTGATGTATTTGGACTGAGTGATATATATGCCTGCATCTTGTTGAAGAATCTATAGACCAAGAAGAATTTGATCTCCCCAAACATAGATATTTCAAATTCTTTTCTCATTTCATTAGCAAAGGATTTGCATAACATTTCATTTCCAACAAATATGATATCATCAACAAAAATTCCAGCAATCAGAATATTACCATCGGTATCTTATTTTAAGTACAGATTTCTATTTTCACTTGTTCTTACAAATTTAATGCTAATGAGATAGGAGTGAAGTCTTTCATACTAGGCTCTAGGTGCTTGTTTCAATTCATACAAGGATTTATGTAGTCTACATACCATGTTTCTCTTATCTGGATCAACAAACCCTTCTGGTTGTTCAATGTATACCTCTTCTTCCAGTATTTCATTTAGGATTGCAGATTTGACATCCATATGGTATACCTTGAATCCTTTGAATGCAGAATAAGCAAGTAAGATTCTAACTCCTTCTAGTCTAGAAATAGGTGCAAAGGTTTCTCCATAATCAATACCTTCTTCTTGTGCATACCCCTTGCATACTAACCTTTCTTTGTTTCTTGCAACCTCTCCATTCTCATTCAGCTTGTTTCTGAATATCCATTTGGTACCTATGACATTCTTGTCATTTGGTCTCGGTACTAGTGTCCATGTATTATACTTCTCAATCTATTCTATTTCTTCATTCATAGCACTGACTCATTCTTCATTCTCAAGTGCAGTATTAATAGATTTAGGCTCAAAATCACAAAGTAAACATCTAGTGTTTAGTGACTTACTTCTTGTTCTCATTCCAGCCTTCTTATCTCCTATGATTTGATTCTGTGGATGATGTCTTCTGACATACTTGGCAAGTTTTAGTTCATCTCTATGTTCATCATTCTGACCATCTTCTTGACCTTCATTCTGATCTCCATCGCTAAGAACACCATCTTGAGGATTTTCCTAATTTTTGATAATTGCAGCCTGATGCTTGGGTGCAATGATCTGTTTCTTAGGAGTGATACACTATTGCTTAGGTAGAGTTTCTGGTTCTGTATAAACAAACCTATTGTAGTCCTCTGGTTCTCTTCTGCTTTCCTTACCATTCTTTTCTATAAATTCATCTATTTTCATATTTTCACTTTCAATGATCTTTTTAGATGACTTGTTAAGACATTTATAAGCCTTTCTTTTGGTTGAATACCCTAGAGAGATACCTTCTTCACTTTTGGAGTCAATTTTTCTATTTTTATCATCTTTCAAAATATAACATTGACCGCCAAATATTCTGAAGTAACTTACATTGGGTGTGTGACCATACCAAAGCTCATAGGGTGTCTTCTTTGTGTCCTTCAATTGTACTCTTTTTAATGAGTAGACAACAATACTGACAGCTTCCCTCCAGAAAGTTTGAGTGATTCTCTTCTCAATCATCAATGTTCTTGCACAGTCAACAATTGATCTATTTCTCCTTTCGGCGATTCCATTTTTTTGTGGTGTTCTCGGTGCAGAAACCTGTCTTTTAATTCCATGCTCATTGCAATAGTTAGTGAATTCATTTCAAATAAATTCCCCTCCTCTATTTGACCTTAAGCATTTTAATTTCTTATCACTTTGTTTTTCTACTATAGCCTTATACCATTTAAACATCTTGAATGCTTCTGATTTATCTTTTAAGAACATAACTGTCATCATTCTAGAATAATCATCAACAAAGAGAATAAAATACCTATCTCCATAGTAACTCTTTGTCCTCATGGTTCCACATAGATATGTATGGGCTAATTTTAGAATTGAGATGTATGGGTTTTACTCTTGAAACTAGACTTTGTCAGCTTACCTTTTTGACAATTCTTGCACATGATATGCTCGGGCCTAGTCATGCTTGGTAAGCCTCTTACATTATTTTTATTGCTTATCTTTATCATGTTGTCAAAATTCACATGACACAATATTTTGAGCCACAACCATGTGTCTTCATTTCTAGCCATTAAACAAGTGGTGTTAATGTCATCAAGATAGAAAAGGTTACCTTTTGTCTTCTCACCAGTTCTGATCAACCTTCCTGATTCATTGAAGATCTTTTCCTTCTTATTCTCAAATGCTACTCTGTGACCTATATTGTTCAGATTGGAAACACTTAACAGATTGTAATTCAGTCCTTTAACCCAAAAAGCATTTTTACATTTGATCAGGTTATTCAACATTATAGTTCGTTTACCTTCAATTGGACAAGGTGTATCATTTCCCATTCTTACTGAACCACCATTATAATATTCAAAAGTCTCAAACTTTTGTTTATCACTGGTCATATGGTGAGTGCAGCTACTATCTAGGATCCAGATATCATTTTTACTAACCTTAGATATGAGTAGAGTTTCTATATACCTTTCTTTGTCTTCATCTGAATCATCCTTCATGGCTACAAATACCATCTCAATGTGTTCTTTTGATTCGGTGTCAGTGTCATCAGCTCTATTCTCAGCTAGGTAACAAGCTTTCTTCCCTTTGTCCTTGTACTCTTGGGTATCTCTTTCTTCAGATTTTCAGTTGCTTCGATAATCTCTATTATCAACTCTATCAAACTTATTCTCATATGATCTGTCATTACTTCTATCATCTTTTCTTCTGTTTGGACATCTTGTAGCAAAGTGTCCAACCTCTTTATAATTGAAACATACAAGTGGTAATTTACCTTTTTATCTACCTTTTGCCTCTCTGCAATCTTCTTGCCATTAGTGCTTCAAACTCATCAAGTCCTTGATCCTCATTATCACTTTCACTATCATTTTTAATAGCATGTCTATGACTTGAATTTCTTATTTTCAAAGAAGATTTGAATGTAGATTCTATAGATGGTAAGAGACTATTATCAAAGTTATGCACCTCAAAGGAAATCAGACTATCTAGAGCAACTGTATTGTTTGCAACTGCTCTCATTTCTTGAATAGAAGAAGCTCTAAGAGCATATACAGGTAGTAAGGTTCTTAAGATTTTGCTTACCATTGTCTCCTCTTCAAGTACACCTCCAACTCCTTAGATAACATTGACTACCTCTTTGATTCTGCAGCTATATTGAGTGATATTTTCTCCTTCTTTCATCCCTAGGTCATCATACCTCCCTCTTAGACTTTCTTCCTTGGCTCTTAGTACATTAACATCTCCTCCATGTACCAGCTTCAACTTATCCCACATTTTCTTTCCAGAGGTGCAGGTTTTGACATCTTCAAACTTGGCATCGGAGAGTGATGAGGCAATTTCTATCATCATGCAATTATGCTCATTCTTTTATCTTAATTTCTTAAGAGTATGAGGTCCTTTAGGAAACACATACTTAGTATCAAGGTGTTGAGTAACATCATTACCAATACTTGATAGGTGAAGTCTTATTCTTCTTTTCCATGATGCAAAGTTGTCTTTATTCAACTTAGGCACATCTTGTCTGTTCATCTTGTGATCTTTTGTTTGAGCTGTTAAACTCCCTTTATAAGCACACAAGCTCTGATACCAATTGTTAGTAATAACTGAGAGGGGGGGGGGGGGGGGGGGGANGGGGTGAATCAGCGACCTCAAAAATATTCTAATTAATCAACCCAAAAACTTAGTACCACAATATTAAGCCTCTAGTTATCTTCAATCCTATAAGATGAATGCCTTCAAATATACTTGTTAAATAACTACTGCTTGGAATGCTTTGTTAAACCTTATTCTTTATGTTTATCGAATAACAGTCTTACAATTTACCAAAAAATAGTAAATTACTTAGAGTATACCGATCAATCCATATTAGCTATGTGTAATACAAAACACTAAAGTAATGACTCATAAACACATTGACACATGAATTTTTAACGTGGAAACCCTGTTAAGGGAAAAACCAATTGGGAATGGTACCCCAAAATTTTCACTCTTCTTAATTGAGCTTGGTGAAGAGCCAACCCTATTAAAGGTTACAAACACACTGCTAGGTGTGACCTTGTAAGAGGATTTAAAATATTAGTTTGTCACTAGATATTGTGCGTGTGTATTTGGGAACATGTTGGGAAAGACACAAACACTCAATAAGTCATTTCATTAGCTTAAAAGGTTAGAGAAAGCATGAAAAACCCACTAATATCGACCTATTTTCTGCTAACTAGGAAGAGTGTAATTAGTAACATATTAGCCCTCAGAATATGCTACAATCAGTGACGGATACAACCTAGCATGAAGGATTTTTAGATTAAAACAAGCTAAAAAGATGATAAACAAGAATTCTAGCTCTAAGCATGTGAATAATAACAATGAAAAAGCATGAAATAAGAAGTGAAATACTAGTGTAGGATTAATCCAACAGCATAACAATGTATTTGTAATCTAAGGTGAAGGCCTTTTTACTCTCAAAAATGGCTTCTATTTATAGAAGAATGGGAGAGAGAGAGGGGAGACAAGGTGAATTAATGAGGCGAGGGCCTCATTAATGGAGGTGTAAGAACCATTAATGCCCAAGGCATTAATAAGGCATGGGAGAGACATAGGCTTAAGACATCTTCATTAATGAGGCATTAATGAAAGCCTTAAAGAAGCAAGGGAGGGTGTACGAGGGTGGCTTGAGAAAGTGGACTTGGAGAGAGTCAAGCTTGAGAAAGTTGACTCTCCGAAGTGGGTTGAGTTGTTAATCATTCCTTAATGGAATGTGACAACATTAGGAGGGAGGTTAGAATTAGATTAGGCTTAGAATTAGATTAGCAAGGGGGGAATAGGTTGGGATGAGTTAGAACCCATGGTAGAAGTGGTTGAGATAGGTTAGGTTAGGGTTTAGGGGAATATAAATGAAATGAATTAAACTTATTTAATTCATTCAAAAATATGAATATTAATTATTTAAGCTTTTTATTGCTTTTGATAATTAATTAGGACTATAGCCATTTTAATTAAATTAATAGGCTAGGGGAATGGGTTTAAAATGCAAGTGATGAGATAGGTTAATTCCTTTATAATTAAATACTTTAGCCATTGTTTGAATTTGATAATATTTGATTAGTTGAAATTGATTTGAATTGTATGGCTGAAGTAGTTAATATAAATTAGTGATAAAAATCACCTAGGACATTAAATCTGATTTAACAATAAATTATGCCAAAGTAACATTGTCTTGACATAACAGGGGGTATGATCACACCTAGGGAAAATAGTGTCTATGGTCGATATAGACCAAATCCAGGTGGTTACATTTGCCCCTCTTTGAATTGGTGTGCGAGCAGCGCATTGATTCAAATAAAGTTTTTGATTTTGACTTCAGAAAGATTGAGAATCCTGTTCTTGGTTGTCGAATGAAATATTGATGAGATCAGTCTCGCACTTGATCTAACCAAACTGATAGAATTGATTTTGAACTTGGTTGTCGTCCAAAGATCAATAAAAGATTTTAAAAATACCAATTCTGAACTTGGTTGTCGTTCGAAAATCAGTAAGAAGCTTCCATGAGCTTAATAAAAATCTTTTAAAAATGAGGAAACATAAGATATCAGTTCATGAGAACCAAAGCTTTCTATCCAACAGTTCTGACTCAGTCAAGGAAACTGTTATGCCCCTAGTTTTTTTGATAACGAAGTCATTTTTAATGCAGTTTTGAGCAAAAATTTAATTGATGATAGTGTGATCATGCCCCCTCAGGAAAGAAATCAAAGGAAAAGAATAAAATCTCTTAGTTGAACGAACATATTACTTGTAGGAAGCAGTTAGGGCAATAAAGAACAGAGTAGAAGAAGTGAAGGAGTGGGGGTGTGTTTAAGAGTAAACACACAAGTACCAAGTTAATCACATTGAAAATATGAGTTTGATTTTTTTCCCGATAGATCAAAGATTTTGGGAAGCATGGGTATTAGTAATAAAATTGGATTTCAGATGAATTATAAATAGAAAGGAGCTTGAGTTCAAATCCTTATGTTTTTCTTTCAAAAATGCATCATGCAATCTCTAAATGCAACTCTATGCAGACTCTTAGGACTTTGTCACTGATTAGCAAATATTGCAACATTTTTATCATCATTGGGCACTTTTCAGAACAGATACCATCGGACAGTACAACCATCACTAATACCCATTGATATTATGAAAGTATGAATACTATATTTTATTGAAATGTCAGAAATAGACTTAGGTACCAAGGCATAGAAGCTAGGATAAAAATAGTCACCTTCCTTTTAATATACCAGATTCTAAGTAAGGCAAGATATTGGACCCGCAATGACCTTGAAAATTCATATCCTTGGGTACATTATGATTCATACACCTTAGTGAGAATCTGGATCAGAAAAAAGACAAGGAAATTATTTCAAACTCACCTTAGTTTACACATAACGAAGATCAAGATATATGCGGCTATCCACCCATAGTGGCAACTCTTACCATAAACATCTAAGTTAAGTGAAATTTATAGGATCATTTGGAACAATCACCATATGCGAAAAATCAAGAAAACATTATGCCCCCAATCCTTGTGACTCTTTGTCTTTGCGCAGACGTCATTGAGTAGCTAAGAAGACATAACAAATCATTAATTGAGAATCAATCAGATAAAATTTATAATTACTTAGATTCCCCTAGTTGAAAACATCATCAAGACATTAAAGAATCATAATCAAACCATTATCAAATTGCATGCTTAAGTAGTACTTGTTCATTCATCTGGCAAACACAGTAAAGTTTCATCAATTTAGAAAATTAGAATATAAGCAAGATGGTGTTCCATGTCTGTGTATTGATAGTATCATCCGTTCATGTTTGCAATCTGATATAGCTTTGTAGGAATGTTGTGAATGCAAATGTCACGTCTCATGTTGTGAAAAGACACCCTTGCTTCAAAAAGTGACATTGTGTGGCATGTGTCTGTGAAGCGAACCATCCTAAAGCAACCTAGAAACCATAACTGACTATACCTGCATAGATGCCCCCAATGCAAAATGACTTATTCCTAAGACGTAAAGATAGACAAATCCCAAGCGAGGATAAGATAGTCATGCAGGAAAATGAAGTCAGCATATGAGCATAGGCAACATTATGAAGGCCTAGTATCAGTAGTGTATTGATAGATGAAGCGTAGAACACAAGTGACGCCTGATTGCCAGGTTTTCACCACTTGGCAAGATCTTTTTCTTTCTTTTTTCTACCAAGATGTCTGTTTTACCAGGTGCTCATCAAGGTACTTTTCTCTTTTTCCAATTTTTTTGCTATTTTTTCTTTTTTGAATATTTTTGTAGTATCAAGGCGCCTGTTTGCCAGGTTTTCACCAAGGATACCCATTTTGTAGGACCTTTTCCACTGTTTTTGGATTTCTTTAGGATCAATTTTCTGAATGTTTTTGGTATTTTGCAAGAACTTTTTGCTGTACAGGCTCTGCTAGCTAAACATTAAGCGTAGAACCACTTCAAATGTAGAGTGTTGATAGGATCTAGAAGAACATCTCCCTCAGGTGTAGCTAATTGATAAGCACCAGTCCCAAAAGCAGCAGTGATAACATCAGGTCCTAGCCAATTAGGTTCAAATTTTCCTTTCTGCTCTCTGTTAGGCTGGTTCTTAGGATTCTCCTTGAGGACAAGGTCTCCCACTTCAAACTTGTGTGGTTTGACCTTCTTGTTGTAACCTTTGGACATGCATGCTTGGTACACTTTGAGGTGATCGAATGTTTGTTGCCTACTCTAATCTAGTAGGTCTAGAGAATTCACCCTATCTATGTGGTATTGCTCATTAGTAACTAGTCCTTGTAAAGATATTCACAAAGAAGGGATTTCAACCTCAATAGGCAGTATTGTTTCAGCGCCATAGACTAGAGAAAAAGGCTTGGCTCCAGTTGGTGTTCTGATGCTTGTTCTATAGGCCCATAGTGCCAGATTCAGTTGTAGATGCCAGTCTCTGCCAGACTTGCTCATAGTTCTATGTAGAATCTTGAGAATATTCTTGTTTGATGCCTCAGCCTGTCCATTACCTTGAGGGTAATAGATTGAGGAGCAATTTTGAGTAATATGAAATTGTTCACAAAGGTCATCAATGTCTTGATTTTTAAATTGGCCCCCATTGTCTGTCACAATTGAAGCCATATCGACAAATAATGTAGTTCATAATGAACATAGCCACTTGTTTGCCAGTGGCTTTGATTAGCGGCACAAATTTGACCCACTTCATGAAATACTCAGTGGCCGTAATGATAAACTTGTGTCCATTTGAAGAGTTGGGATATATTTGTCTAACCAAGTCAAAGGCCCATTGCTAAAATGGCCAATGTGTTATAAAAGGTATAAGTTCTCTGGCAGGAGCATGAATAAGGTTTCCATGTGTCTGGGATTTAAGACATGCTTTTGAAAATTGAATAGCATCTTTCTCCATGGTAGGCCAATAATAGCCTACTCTGAAAATTTTCTTGGCTAATGAAAAGCCGTTCAAGTGTGATCCACATATACCTTCGTGGACCAGCGATAACTTTAGTGGCGATTATTCACCAATTGGCGAATGTCGCATGTCGGCGAGCGGGGAATTGGCGATTGTTTTACATATATTCGTTTCACCCTATCGCCTGGCCATTATTAATATTCGGTC
>MU226316.1:3336955-3421827 GCA_018584345.1 Thuja plicata
GCCTCATATATTACATATTTTCCCCACATTAATTTATAATTCGCCACTACAAATATTTTTTTTTACCTTCACAAGACAATAATTCGCCTCATATATTACATATTTTACCCACATTAATTTATAATTCGCCACTACAAATATTTTTTTTACCTTCACAAGACAATAATTCGCCAGGATTTTATGGAATTTTCATTCGAGAGGGACAAAATCGCCTACGACTTTATATTTTTTTCTTAATTTGAAAAAAAACTTCGCCATCATCATTAAAAAATTTCCCCTAAATTAATGTACGATTCGCCAGGATTTTACACTTTTTCCTAGGAGGGGGTTTCTTAAAGTTATCCCTGTCGTGGACATCTTTTAATGCTAGATCAAACTCTTCTAGTTCTAAACACCAAAGAAGTATACCATCGAGACTGCATCGATATAGGTTTCTAGTTATGAGGACGTAACGCGATGCTGTCCTAATCAGAGATCTTTTCTCATTTTTTGATAGATTGGCAGGAATGGTTTGGTCGGAAAGGTAAGAAATGATAATGGCATACCAAGATTGATCTGGGGTATTCAAGGCACATATTACCTGGTATTCAAGGTTAGCAAAGGAAGGATAGAATATTTCTTCCACCAAGAAGTCATAGCGAAATTTATGTTCCTCTAGTTGTAACATGGATGCCAAGGTAGCCATAGCATCTGCAACCTTGTTCTCTGATCTTGGTATCTGCTGAAAGGTGACAAAGACAAAATACTTCTTTAGATCATCAACTAGTTGCTATTAGGGCATCAAATTTTCATCTTTTGTTTGATACTCCCCATTGATTTGATTGATAATTAGGTGGGAGTCACCATACATGTGTAACTCTATGATCTTCCATTCCATGGCTAACTTGAGGCCATTGACCAACGCTTCATATTCTGAGATATTGTTGGTGCATGGAAACATTAATTTGTATGATTTGGGAATATTGTATCCTTGTGGAGTTATGAAGAGAACCCCTGCTCCAGATCCTTGTTGAGTGAATGAATCGTCAAAGTACATCTTCCAGAGATGTTCTGTGAGATGCATGATTGTTTCATTAGGAAATTCAATTAGTAAAGATTCATTATCCTGAAGTGGTGAATTAGCTAATTGATCTACAAGTACCTATCCTTTGATAGCTCTCTATTCTACATATTCAATATCAAACTCACTTAGAATTAGGACCCATTTTTCCAAATGTCCTGTTAATGTTGTTTTGCTCAAAAGATACTTTAGAGGGTCTATCTTAGAAATGAGCTTCACTATATGAGAGAGCATGTAGTGTCTCAATTTCTGTGATGCAAAGATGACTGTTAAGCATGCTTTTTCAATAATGCTATAATTGAGCTCATAAGTGAATAGTGTTCTACTAATGTAGTAGATAGCTCGTTCTTTCTTTGTTTCATCTTCTTGCGCTAGTAATACTCCTAAGGATGTAGCTATAGCTGAAATGTATAGGAGTAAGGGTTTTCCATGAATAGGCACCATAAGAATAGGTGGAGCAACCAGGTAACCTTTCAATTCTCTAAAATTTGCTTCACAGTGTTCATCCCATTTGAATGTAACCCCTTTATGTAGTAGCTTAGTAAAGGGTTGTGCCTTATCTACAAGTTGGGACATGCATCTCCTAATAGAGTGGAGTCTCCCTTGTAGTGTCCTCATTTGACTGATTACATGGAGGAGTCATCTCTAGAATAGCATTTACCTTTGCAGGATCTACCTCAATTCCTTTCACTGATACTATGAATCCTAGGAGCTTGTCTAATTGGACCCCAAAGGCACATTTCTTTAGATTGAGCCTGAGTTGGAACTGTTCCATTCGATCCAATATATTTCTCAAATCAACAATGTGAGTACTTCTTTCTTTGGTTTTGGCCAATGTGTCATCGACATAGTCCTCCATGTTCTTGTGCATCATGTCATGGAATATTGTTGTCATAGCTCTTTGATATGTTGCACTGGCATTCTTTAGCCCAAACGACATGACATTCTAGCAAAATGTGTCCCATGTGCATGTGAATGCGGTTTTATCTTGATCCTTAGGGGTGATCTTGATTTGATTATATCCGGAGAATCCATCCATTAATGAATACATCTGAAAGCCAGCTATAAGATCTATGATTATGTCAATGTTTGGTAGAGGGAAGTCATCTTTCGGGCATGCTTTGTTGAGGTCTCTGAAGTCCGTACAGATCCTAATAGATTTATTAGATTTCAAAATGGGGACCACATTGGAGATCCATGCTGCATAGGCAATGAATCGAATAAATCCAACTTTTAACAAATTTTCTAATTCTGCTTTCACCAATAATGCAACACGAGGATGCATTTTTCTAAGTTTTTGTTTCACGGGCTTGATCCCGGGAGCTATAGATAAGTGGTGCATGATAAGATTAGGATCTAGCCCTAGCATATCAGTGTAGGACCATGCGAAGTTGACCTTCTTCTCCTTCAAGAACTTTGTGAATTGTACTTTCTCTTCTTCTGATAAAGATTGTGCCAGATGAACTATTTGAGGATCTTCAACAGTGCCCAAGTTTACTGGCTATTTTGGTTCAATCAATACTGAAGATCTTTCCTAAAAGTGTTTGGGGAGGATAGCAAGAGTCTCATCCTTTGGTGCCTCTAAGAGGTTTTCACCATTGGATACATCTTTTTTCTTTACTATTTTGGGATCTAATACTGCCACAGAGTGGTTTTCACCATCAGTCCACTTTTTATTTTTATTTTTCAGTTTGTGACTAAGAAACTTGATATCCTCCTGTGACTTGTTTTCGCTCCTTGCATTGGTGGAAGAAGGGTAAGGTTCACAAGCATTAATATAACAAGCTAGGGAGTGGTCATTGGAAAAGTCAAGGATAGGAGTAGGATCTGTTTTAGTCCAATCAATTAGGTCTGGAAGTACCAATTTTAGGGAGTTAGATTTTGGGAAGGACAACATCGTGTTAGCATCAAAACCATTAACCGACATGACATGGTCTGTTGAGTTAATTTCTTCAATGTTTAGATCAATAAGAGTAAGATTTTTGTTAAAAGGGTCATTGTTAGTCATATATGGATCAAACTCTAGTGATTCATTAGTACAAATCTCATCATCATCCCTCTGTAAAAGGAGGCTTCTTGCTTGTAGCCTATGGAATTCTTCCAGAGTTATGTATTCACCAATGTCTTCATCAATGATCAGGGGAAGGAACTCTTCTTTGGCTTCAAGAGGATCAACATCATTGAAAGGAGTGTCAGGTCATCTACTAGGAGCTAAGGGAGCTGCAAACATGTGAATTGTATTGATTCCAATATCTTCAGAGGCAATAGATAACCGATCCCACTCATAGTCATGAGAGTCTATTATATCATCATTAGATCTGTTTAAATATTCAACAATGTTTATTTGATGGACTCGGTTAGCTACTTGTAGATCAAAGTAAGGTAGATCGAGGACATGTGAAATTGTGACCAATTTCCCCCAGTTAGGATGTAAATTCTGTGACCGGGGTTCCTCTTGAGTGATTGTTACTATGGTGTCTCCTACCTCTTGAATGGAAGGTTGTGCTAGCAAAGGAGTTTGAAGATCCTGCGGCACTTCAAAGCTAGGTATATAGAACTCTCCTTGATATTTAGGATTCTCTATACCAATATGTAGTAATCTCTCATAAGGCCATGGTTCCAATATTATCTCATCTATTTTGTCACTCCCTGTTTCAGAAGGTGGACTCTCTTTTAAAGTAGGTTTGTTGGATTGAGTATTAAAACCCAGTCCTGTTTGATCTTTGTTGAGGCGGAACTCCATGGGTATGGGTTCAATGATCCCTTGTCTTGTGTCATTTAGGGGTCCCTTTCCTTTGTAACCCATTTGTGTAAGGAACTCATATCCCTTTCCATACTGCTCGAGGGATATCTTCACATGTTTGACCTCAGATTCTACTGGTTCTCCTTTGTAAAGCCAGTCCAAGATTGCCTATTCTTCTATGTTATCTGAAGAAGATGTGGATGCCTTTATCATGCTAGTTGCCTTATGTACTTCTAGCTCTTTGAATTCTAGAGGCATGAATGTCGATGAAGGTTTGCCATAGGATCTCGGTGACACTGGAAGTTCTGTTATTGAGGGAGTCAGGTCCAGCTTGTACTCTCCCATACCTATTTCTTCGAGTTTCAAAGTTTTGCTAAAACTCTTCATAACCATGTCCTTGGTTGTTTCAGGAGAAACTACATCCATAGCCTCTTTGTTGTGTGGGATCATGCTACCTACTTTGATATTGTTGCAATTGTAGTTGGCATCGACAGGAATTGTCACTTCCACCCCATTATGTGGGAAATTTATGCATTGGTGATAAGTGGACGGTAAAGCTTGCATTTTGTGAATCCATGGTCTCCCCAGTAGAATATTGTAGGCTAGTGGTAGATCCAAAACTTGACATATGACATTCCTCTCGATGGGTCTGACTCTGATAGGTAGAGCAATGAGACCTCTGGAGGATCTTTCTTCTTCATCATAAGCTTTGATGGTTATCTTGTTTCTAGTGTCAATTGTTTGTTCTGAGAGAGCTAGTCTCCTGACGAGATCTAGTGTACAGATATTCAATCCTGTGTGTCCATCTATCAATACACGTCTAACACGGGACCTATGAATAAGGACTTTGATATGGAGGGGTTGATTGTGTGGATAGGTCAATGACTTGTCATCTTCTTCAGAGAAGGAGAGGTAGTGTGGCGCTGAGATGTGATTGACCATCACTTGAAATTTGTCTATATCTATATCCTTTGGAACATTAGCAGCGTGTAGAGCTTGTTCTAGGATTTCCCTATGTACCGTGGATATCTTGAGAAACTCAAAGATGGAAATTTTGGCAGCGGTTCGTTGCAATTGGTCTACCAAGTCATATTTTGCTCCAGAGATAGTGACCACGTGTTTTGTTTCTGGTTTAGGAATAGTTATAATAGGAACCTTTGATGTGGATGTCATTTTTGGAGGTCCTTTGATTGTAACTTGTGCCTGGCTCCATGTTACAGAATTTGAGGAAGATGAGGCACCTTTAATTGTGATCACATTGATGGATTTAGTTTTTATGCTGAGCATATTGATCACATTGTCACTCTTGGAATAGGTGTAGTTTACCTCATTACCTTTCCCTTTAGATGTTTCTCCTTGATTATAATTAGGAAAGGGTTTGTTGAATGCTATATGGTCCTCATTGGTAGTAAGTCCATCAACTTTGATCTTACCTCCTTCGATGAGGTCTTGGATGACATGTTTAAGTTTGAGACAATTATTAGTATTATGTCCCTTGTTTTCATGGAAGACACAATAGGAGTTATCATCCCACCATCTGGGTTTGACCATTGGTTCCCATGGCTTTGAATTGGGAATCGTAAGAACTTTGTTATCCACCAGCGTTTTCAAAATAGTTTCAAGAGGTTCCCCCAAAGGAGTGAATGTTCTTTGGGTTTTTGAAGTCCAGGTTCGTTCTTTGTTGTTATTATTGTTCATTTTGGGAATGGGAGGTGTTATTTTAGCCTCTTTGCTTACTTGCATGCCATTGGTCAGATTGAATGCTTTGGGTTTAGAATTAATGTTAGAGGCATCAACTACTCTGTCATTAACAACATTTAAGTTTTGCTTCCACCATTTAGGCTTGGAGTTGGAGCTACTGCCTTTGTTTTCATTTTGAAGGGTGATTTCTCCCTTTTTGACCATGAATTCCTCAATACGGAGGGCATTTTTAATCATCCTATCGAAGCTAGGAGAGTCTTGCATTTGTAGAGCATAGCTCAATTCTGGTACTAGATTATTAATGAAGATTTCCATCTTCTCCGTTTCGGGAATGACCCTTGAATATCGTGCAAAAATCTTCCTCCATCTTTGTAGGAAGTGTGTGAATGATTCTCTATTTCTTTGTTTGGTGTTACATAGGTCCATCATAGTTATTTCATGTTGGATGTTGTAGGAATAATGTTGAATGAACCATTGCATCAACTCCTCAAATGTTTTGACCTTAGGGTTCAATTTCAAAAACCACTCCATTGCATTACCTCCTAGACTTCCTAGAAATAGTCGCATGAGGTAAGTGGGTTTGTGCATGTACTCAATGCTTAGAGCACAAAATTCTCTTACATGGTCGTGTGCATCAGTTTCTCCCATGTATTTTTCATACTTTGGCCTTGCCACATTAGGAGGAAATGGGACCATAGTGATACTTTTGTTGAAAGGAAATGGACAGATAGCGTCCAAAGAAGATTTGGTTTTGGGTTTCTCCTTCTCTTGTTTGAGGTTGGTGAGCTCCGTTTGCATTAGATTGAGTTGTTTGGTCAGAATAGATATCGGGTTTGGTACCTCCTTTTCCTTGAGATTTTCCACATCTGAGGATGTTAGATAGAGGAAGTATTTTTCTTATTGTCAATAATTATCCGTTCTAATAGCTTGTGGATCCGTTTACTTTGTTTAAGCTTCTCATATTCATCTTCAGGGATTTCTTCTTCACTATCTGACCCAAATGGATTATGTTCAAACTTGGGTCTTTCTTCCTCTTCTGTGCCTGTAGATTGTGCTTGTTTTCCATCATTATAACCCTCAAAGGCCTTACTCCATTCATTGGTGTTTCTATCCATTTGAGGTGAATCTAGATCCAGAAGGGAACTACGAGAAGTTTCTCCTTGAAAGTGTGGTGTTTTAGGAGGCACTTCTGATCCTTTAGTTGTGTACTGATTGCATCTTGTGTTAACCATAAAGTTTGTTTGTCAACTTTGTTAATGTTTCCCAATAGTGCAAGTAAGGATTTTAGATCATTCAAGTGGGCGTGTCTTGGTAGAAGTAACTATTTTTTTTTTGGTGGATGTAAATGATTCCAGTGTCAGAGGGTTAGAATGCCTTGATAGTGAGCTGGGAACCAAGTTGTTGATAGAAAATGGGTAGACCACACGTATTGAACTGATCATGAAAGACTGACTAAGCATGCAAGGTGGGTGTTTCAAAAGTGTTTTGAAATAACAAGGAGACCAGAAGAGACAACAGGAACCAGCTAAAGAGAAAAAAGGGTATCCTAATCAACTGAGACCTCCTAAGAAAAACTAATACAAATGCCCACTGTCCTGAATGTGAGCTCCTAGATACGAGCCTCTGATGCTACCAGATACGATCCTAGAATCTGGATACGACTTCTTGCTGACCAAATATGATCCTAAATACCAAATGTGATCCTAGACATAGAATGTGACTTGGGAAAAACAAGATATGATTTTATGATGTCCTTGTCAATTTGGGTCAATTTTGAAAAATTTGTTTTTTAAGTGCGTGAAGTTGCTTGTTTCCAGATTGCATCAAGAGGTGTTGTAAGGTGTGAAAAACACATGTACTCTAGGGTTTGAAATTTGTTGATTGTTTTGAGGAGCTTATCTTTTTAATAATCTTTTGGACACATCAAACAGTTTTGTATTTGTTAAGAGGGTGAAACAAACACTCATCTTTCCTATTTTCTAGGTGGAGGATGAAAATCTTTGCTTGTTGACTTAGGTACACACTCAAATGCTAATCAAAATATAGCCATCACCAAGAACGTAATGGCTCCAATCATGATGTTGTATTAGCCGTCTCTAAACACAAGTGAGGGCACAATATGATGAGTGTCTTGGGAAAATTACTTTTTGCCTTGCACAAAGATTATCACCCTTTCGGGGATGAATCAGGTATTCTTTCAGTTAAAGTTATTGTAGATTATTGGAAAATTCGTTTGAAACTGTCCCCCATAGAATTGCACAAGGCAAAATTGAGGTGTATAACCCTACGAGTACCTGAATATATGTAGTCTCGCAAGCAAGATTCAAGTGGCTCCGCTCTACATATATCCAAATATGTTCAAGGAATGATGTCATAATTCCAAGAACAAAACCAATTCTATCTTCCGAGGCTTTGGCCTACGCGGAAGCAACTATTTATAGTGAGTTGGAAGGGTCAGCGTAAGTTCTGTCCTCACTTGGGTCATTCCTGGGAGATTTTTTCCTCAACCGGTAAGCCCTCTACTGTTTAAATGATATGTAACCAGGATTGGCAAGCTTTGGATGTCTAAATTTCTGATTCTTCCGAGGAAGAAGAGCATACTCTCCTAATCTAAGCCGTTTTCTCCCAAAGCACTTAAAACAAAATTCATTCCCTCAAGCTATGTTGAGCTTGATTTAATTGTTCCTATTTTAAAGAAAACAAGATGCTTGAAAGGGAATTTTTCCTTGTTCAATTAACCACAATGATTTGTGTTGTTCAATTTCTGATCCAAAAACAATTAAGCGATTAAACTTGTTCAATTAATCCCACATATTTAGTGCTTTGTTTTGTTCATTTACTATCCAAAAGGAATTAAGTGATTTTTTTGCTTGTTTATTTACCCCCAATTTCATCACAAATGATAAGACAACATCCGAATTTCTGATTTTCCTCAAGAGGAAAAGAGCATATTATCTGGTTGTTTTAGCAAGTGGAGAAATGGTTTTAAGTTTTGGAAAGTAAGGAAATAGAAGTCAAGATGGGGGTTGGCAACCTGTAAAAACCACGTTAGTATCTGTTGGTGTAAACTCCCAAAAAAACCTCCAAAAATACTCTGCAAAATCTTGTTAAGCTGCAAATCATCAAAAACACCACTTGTTAGAATGTTAGGGTTTAGGCAAACGAGATGCTCAAACTTTTTAACGAGATGCAATCTTGAAATTTGACTGAATATGACACAGTATACCGTATGTGAGCTTATTCACCAAATGTGATCCCTTGCTGACCAAATGCGAGCCCAAACCATAAATGATCTAGGAAATCTCGGATGCGATCCGACTTTTCTGCGGTTCAATGGCGTATCTGGGATGCGATCCTGAATGATTAAAAGTGATCCTGTGTCTGAATCCTAAGCATGAAAATTGATAAAAAAAGTGTTAGAAAATGAGGCCAAGTTGAAAATTGGGCCCCAAGGTGGGCACCAGAAATGTGCGTGTGTATTTGGGAACCTGTTGGGAAAGACACAAACACTCAATAAGTCATTTCATTAGCTTAAAAGGTTAGAGAAAGCATGAAAAACCCACTAATATCGACCTATTGCCTACTAACTAGGAAGAGTGGAATTAGTAACATATTAGCCCTCAAAATATGCTACAATCAGTGATGAATACAACCTAGTATGAAGGATTTTTAGATTAAAACAAGCTAAAAAGATGATAAACAAGCATTCTAGCTCTAAGCATGTGAATAATAACAATGAAAAAGCATGAAATAAGAAGTGAAATACTAGTCTAGGATTAATCCAACAACATAACAATGTATTTGTAATCTAAGGTGAAGGCTTTTTTACTCTCAAAATGACTTCTATTTATAGAAGAATGGGAGAGAGAGAGGGGAGACAAGGTGAATTAATGAGGTGAGGGCCTCATTAATGAAGGTTTAAGAACCATTAATGCCCAAGACATTAATAAGGCATGGGAGAGACATAGGCTTAAGGCATCTTTATTAATGAGGCATTAATGAAAGCCTTAAAGAAGCAAGGGAGGGTGTAAGAGGGTGGCTTGAGAAAGTGGACTTGGAGAGAGTCAAGCTTGAGAAAGTTGACTCTCCGAAGTGGGTTGAGTTGTTAATCATTCCTTAATGGAATGTGACAACATTAGGAGGGAGGTTAGAATTATATTAGGCTTAGAATTAGATTAGCAAGGGGGGAATAGGTTGGGATGGGTTAGAACCCAGGGTAGAAGTGGTTGAGATAGGTTAGGTTATGGTTTAGGGGAATATAAATGAAATGAATTAAACTTATTTAATTCATTCAAAAATAGGAATATTAATTATTTAAGCTTTTTAATGCTTTTGATAATTAATTAGGACTATAGCCATTTTAATTAAATTAATAGGCTAGGGGAATGGGTTTAAAATGCAAGTGATGAGATAGATTAATTCCTTTATAATTAAATACTTTAGCCATTGTTTGAATTTGATAATATTTGATTAGTT
This sequence comes from Thuja plicata, assembly GCA_018584345.1. Lineage (NCBI taxonomy): Eukaryota > Viridiplantae > Streptophyta > Pinopsida > Cupressales > Cupressaceae > Thuja > Thuja plicata. Next base: position 3,346,936 of record MU226316.1, read on the forward strand.
GAAATTGATTTGAATTGTATGGCTGAAGTAGTTAATATAAATTAGTGATAAAAATCACCTAGGACATTAAATCTCATTTAACAATAAATTATGCCAAAGTAACACTGTCTTGACATAACAGGGGGTATGATCACACCTAGGGAAAACAGGGTCTATGGTCGGTACAGACCAAATCTAGGTGGTTACAGATATCGGGCATTTCTATACTACCTTCCTTGTCCAAACTCTTCTAGTTTTTCAAATGGTATCTGACATCTCATGCTATCTTCATGATCAAAATTTTTGATACTCCTTGGGATGTATCTCAATATAGAAAGGATATTTAAATCTTTCTCAGTTAAGACACTTTCTGAATCAATGGTTAAACTGAAACAATATGATTTGTTCACATATACAACTTATACTTATAGATTTTTAGATCTATTGTAAGCTCATTTTACCTTTCTGATCAATGTATCTTTTCAATACCTTTGCTCCACTTTTGTTCTGCTCGGCGATGCTATGATTTTTTGCTTAGTGTCCGCATAAATCTTTAGCTCTTTCCTCAGCTTGATTGATTAGGACTATATGAAGTTGTTCTTCATCAGTTTCTCTCCCGCATCCTCTTTTTCATTCACTCGCCTTAATTTGTAATGAATTAAGTTGTCTCTTTATAGACATGATATCACCATTTCTAGGTTCTTGATTTTCTTGATCTTGGTGCGATCCATAATCTTAGCCAATCTAATTTAAAGCACAACTTCCTATTATATTTTGTAGAAATCTTCTTGCCAACTGGACAAAACAACTTTAAATCCTTTACTTATCTCTGGCTTTATCTTGTCTATGAAAATAATTATAACTACCAGTTAAGTCTATATTTAGCTCTACCAACTAGATATTTTGTCATTTCTTAACTCTAGTTAAAATCAGTGTTTTAACTCTTTGATAGCTTTGATCAACACTCTAGTTCTCCTTGGGCTTCTCTGTCGGGGTTGTCTATCCGGCGGGTTTGTTTCTCCTTTGGGATTTTTTGTCTGTCGGGTTACACTATGATTCTGGCCATCGGGTATGCTTGAGATTCTTCTCATCGGTAATGCTCATCGAGTTTCTTTCTTGGGCATCACAGTGACTTAACTTTCAGTGATTTCTATCCATCGGGTTCCACTAGCCGTCAGTTTTTGAAGTCACATAGTGAATGCTTGTCTTTTAGGCATTACTGAAAGCATAATATTTATCTCTCTGATTCTTTGAATTATTTGATTCTTTGATTATAACCAATTAGATTATATCAAGTTGACATCAATGAAAATACAATTCATTAACTAATTTAATGTCTTGCATTATCTTTCTACATTTTGGTGATCAACTTAACATCTTCAAACATTCAATTAGTTACATGTCATCATCTATCACCATAATAGATCTTTGTTCTCATTGGTCCACATTAATTAGTATGGAATAAATCCAAAATAGCATTAGATGTGTAGGTTTTGCTCTTGAAACTAGACTTTGTCATTTTTCCTATTTGACAATTCTTGCACATAACATGGTCAGGCTTTGAAATACCCAACAAGCCTCTCACTCTTCTTTTCTTACTTATCTTAACCATGTTGTCAAAATTCACATGACATAACCTTTTATGCCATAATCAAACATCTTCATTTCTAGGCAATAAAAAAGTGGTCTCAATATTTTTAAGATAGAATAGATTACCTTTTGTTTGTTCACTAGTACCGATCAACTTTCCTTTTTCATTATAGATCATTGCCTTTTTGTTCTTAAATGCAACTCAGTGTCCTATTTTGTTCAGCTGTGAAACACTTAATACATTATAGCTAATTCCTTTCACCCAATATGAATTTTCACATCTGATCATATTATTCAACATGATGGTATCTTTTCCTTCAACTGGGAAAGGTGAGTCATTACCCATCCTAACTGATCCACTATTATAATATTAAAAAGCTTCAAACTTTTCTTTATCTCCAATCATGTAATGAGTACAACCACTATCAATAATCCATACATCATTTTTGCTAACTTTAGATATGAGTTATATTTCAACATACCTTTCTTCTTCATCTGAATCATCCTTCATAGAAACAAATACTACCTCAATATCTTCATCAGAATCAGTATCAAAATTTTCAGCTTTGTTCTCAACCGGGTAACAAGCCTTCTTTCCTTTGTCCTTGTAATCTCAGTTATCTCTTCTGTCAGAATGTCAATTTCTTCTATAGTCTCGGTCATCACTTCCATCATACTTCTTTTCATAAGATCTATCATTGTCTCTTTCATCCTTTTTCTTGTTAGGGCATCTAGCAGCAAAATGTCCAATTTCTTTGCAATTAAAATATACCAATGGTAATTTACCTTTATATATTCCTTTACCTCTATGTAACCTCCTATCCATTAGTGCTTCAAATTCATCAAGTTCTTGCTCATCACTATCTCTATCACTATCATTTCTCATAGTGTCTTTGTTACTAGATTTTCTTATTTTCAGAGAAGACTTGAATGCAGACTCAATAGTAGGTAAGACACTGTTGTCATAGTTATTCATCTCAAATGAAATAAGTCTACCAATCAAACTATCAAGAGTAACATTGTTATTAGCTATTGCTCTCATTTATTGAATTGCAGATACTCTAATAGCATAAACATGTAGTAAGGTTCTCAGAATTTTACTTACAACTATTTCTTCGTCAAGTACTCATCCTACTCCATGGATAGCATTGATAAATTCTTTGATTATGTCATTGTACTAAGTGATTTTCTCTCCTTCTTTCTTTCTTAGGTCATCAAACTTTCCTCTTAGGCTTTCAACTTTAGCTCTTAGCATAGTGGTATCTCCTCCATGTACTAGCTTGAGTTTGTCCCACATTTTCTTTGCAGAGGTGCATGATTTCACATCTTCAAATTCAACATCAGTTAGTGAAGAAGCAAGTTATATCATCATAGAATTGTGTTCATGTTTCTATCTCAATTGATCAACAGCCAGAGGTCTAGTAGGTGTAACATATTCAGTATCCAAGTGTTGTGTAACATCATTTCCAATACCAGATAGATCTTCATCTTATGATCTTCATCTTAAGTCCCTTTAAAATTTTCTTCCAAGCACCAAAGCTTTGATACCAATTGTTACAATAACTGAGAGGGTGGGGGGGGGGGGGGGGGAATCAGTGGCCTTAATAATTATTCCAAAAATTCAACCAAAAACTTATCTCTCAAATATAATACCTTTAGTTATACTACAGTCCCAATTTCATCAAGATGTATGCCATAAAATAATATTAACAAATATAAACTGTTAGGTAAGATATACTATTTATCTTTTCTAGACTCTACTGAGTAGCAACAAATAAGCTTAGAGTTAACCAACCAATTCAGTTCAATATTGTGTAAAGAAAAATATCAATGCAATGGAACATATACACATTTGACACATAAATTTTTAATGTGGAAACCCAATATGGGAAAAACCACCTGTGACTGGTAACCCAAAATATTTTCACTCTTCTGAAGTGAGCTTAGTGAAGAGCCAACCCTATTAAAGGTTACAATACACACTGTTAAGTGCAACCTTGTTAGAGGATTTAAAACCAATAGTTTCTCTTTTAACCTAGCACTCACTATGTTGTCAACAAGAAAACCTTTTGATACTCTTGAGTATATCAATACAATAAGGACTGTTAAATCCCACTCGGTTAAGAGATTTTCTAAATCAATGGTTAAACTGATACAATAAATGATCTGTTCAAAATAAAACTTTGATTTGCAAATATTCAGATCTATTGTTAGTTCTATAATACCTCTCTGATCAATATACACTTCAGTTCCTTTTCTTTCTTTCTTTCTTCTACTCGGTTAATGCTCTGTCCTCTGTTGCTCGATGTCTGCAGAATTCCTTGGCTCTATTCTTCAGCCTGTATGATCAGATCTGCATGTAGAATTCTATCTTCACACAAAATATACTCAACATTCCTCTTTCTGATAATGAATTCCTTATCTCTTTATATAGACATGATTAGCCACTCAATATCCTTGTTTTTTTCATAGATCTCTTCTTGATCCGTAAAACTCACTATGCTTTTCTTTATCCCATAAAGATCTCCTTTATTTTTATTATGAAAATCTCTCCTTGATAACTATGAATAAAATATGCTTTAAATATCCTTCTTTACTTTAGTTTAACTGATCGTTGAAAATAAATAAATCAATCAGTCAATCCCTAAATTGTAGCTCTGCCAACTAAGCAATTTTGTCATTCTTTAACTCTAGTTATGCTCAGTCATCATCTTTCGTTATGCTTTGTCATTAACTCCAGTTACTACGATGCTTAGTATACACTTGCTTGGTAACTGTTGTGCTCGATATACACTGTGAACTGCTCGGTGTTCACTATCACTCGGTGTATAAAGACTTTTTAAGTTTTACCGACCACATAAACTTTGTCTCTTCAGATCTTCAAGTTTATGATAATATGTATATGAACAATCAAACCATATCAATTTGACATCAATGAAAATACAATATATTAATTGATTTAATGTCTTGCATTCACTTTTGTAGCTTGGTGATCATCAACTTGTCATCTTCAAACATTCAATCAGTTATAGTTCATCACATACCTCATAACTACTAACCACTACCCCCTAAGGAGCAGCCACCAAAAACATCAACCCAAAAATAATGATAATCTATTAGCACACTGGACTGATGTAATTTAATACATCTCTAGCTCTAATTAGGAGGGGCAATCACCCCAAGCTTACCTCAGAGATACTCAAAAGTATCATTTGGCAAGGGTTTCATGAAAATATTTACAATTTTCTCTTTTGTAGATATATACTCCAATTTGACTTCTTTCTCATTGACCTTGTCTCTCAAGAAATGATATTTAATAAAAATAAGCTTGTCTTTGAATGAAACACATGGTTCTTTAAAATATTGATAGCACTTGAATATGCAAAATGGATAGTAATAGTCTCATCAATACTCACTCTGATATCTTTCAACATTTGCTTCATCCATATCACTTCTGTACAATTAACAACAACAAAAACACCAAAAACAACAACATATTTAGCTTCAACAGTAGATTGTGAAATACAATTTTGTTTCTTACTTGCCCAAGTGACTAATCTCTTACCCAAAATGATTTCTCCACCACTTGTGTTCTTACTTTCATTCACATTACTTGGACAATCTGCATCAGAAAAAGAACTCAATGTAAAACCATCATCCTTTCCATATCATAAACCATAATCAACTATCCCTTTCAAGTATCTAAATATTCTGTTAACAAAACAACATGTGATTCCTTTAGTTCAGCTTGAAATATAGCAACAATGAAAACAAAATTCATAATATCTAGTCTAGTTTGTGTCAAGTATAGTAGGCCACCGATCATTAATCTATATCTTGTCTAATTTGGATTAGGTGAATCATCAAATTTTGTCAATTTTTAACTAGTAATTATAGGAGTACCAACAGGTTTTGAATCATCCATACCAAATTTCTTCAACAATTCTTTCACATACTTGGACTAAGATAAGAAAATTCCCTTATCAGTTTGTGTAATTTGTAGACCAAGAAAAAATTTCATGTATCCTATCATGGACATCTCAAACTCTTCCTGTATCTCACAAGAAAATTCCTTGCTCAACCTTTTATTTCCACCAAAAATAATATCATCCACAAATAATTCAAGAATAAAAATGTTATTATGATCAACTTTGAAGTACAAATTACTATCAACGGTACCTTTACTAAAACCAAATGTCAGTAAATACTTATCTAAAATTTCATACCAAGCTCTAGGTTCTTGTTTCAATCCATAAAATGATTTCTTCAATCTAAAAACCACGTCATCTTCATTAGTCAAGGGAAAACCATCAAGCTGCTCAATGTAGACTTCCCCTTCCAATTCTCCATTCAATAATGCAAACTTAACATCCATTTGATATACCTTGAAATATTTGTAAGTAGCATGTGCAAGAAACATCTTAACAAATTTAATTATAGAAACAAGAGAAAAGGTCTCCACAAAATCAATACCTTCCATTTGTGAGTATCTCTTGCAAATAGGAGCAAAGATCTCCTTAACTCACCACTGGGTTATGAACCAAGAATATTTCATAACTGATCCACACCGATCCAATAACTGAAATACTATCTCTTCTTGAACAATCATAATACTACTCTTTGATAAGTCCTTCATATCTCACTCAAATAAATATGTGAACCTCTGTAAGTCCACATAGATCAACTACAGACATCAATGAAACTATAAATACCTTCACAACATTTGATCATCAATATAGTATCTGTACCAAAGTAATCTTCTCACTCAACATCTTAGTAACACACAAGAACACTGTAAAAAAATGAGGGAGAAACATGAGTTTTTCTGGAGGCAATGATCACCTGCAACTCGAGGAGATATGAAAGGAGTGTAGTACAAGTAAAGACGGGATTCAGAGAACACCCAAGGAAGAATTACAATGGCCAAGGATATTATAGATGGCCTTTCAATCTTTGAAACTCGACACACACGTAGAGCCATTTTTCTACAAAGTGGCAAAGTGGGGGAAATAGCTATCGAAACTATGTGTGTAGATATTTTGGGAATGGAAGGAGAGGGGATAACTAGAACAAAACCAATGACCATGCTCTATTTTACACATGGATTGGGAAAAATTTGATTTCACAAAGATTGAGTACAAGTTTTACTGCCCGAAGCAGCCTTTGGAAAAGGATAAAGCGACAGAACCACCCCAACAGACTAGTAAATAAATGGATAACATAAAATATGAGGTAATTTCCACACTTAATATTTTGAATACTCTATGGTTAGATGCGGTGGGATCTTTCAAAGACAAGGATTTTTTCTTCAAATGGCTGAGACTGTGGCCATCAGTGTCCCTCATTCAAGACTGGTGTAGCTAGGTATGGGGTAAGGACTTAAAACTCAAAACCCTTACAAAACTTTTTTATTTGGGAATTTGTTCTGTGAAAGAGGAAAAAGAATGGATCCTAAATAACAGGCCATATTTAATCAATGGGAAAGGAGTTTACATAAATGATTGGACAAAAAATTTTGACCCTATGAAAGAAAAGCTAAAAGAATACCCGGTATGGTTGAATCTTAATAATCTCCCAATGGAATACTGGGATGAAGTCACTTTGGAGAAAATAGGGAATAAAATTGACACCTTCATCTTTGAAATGGAGGTTATAAGAAAAAAATATTCATCTATACACCCTAGAACCTTATAAATATTCAAAGCAATAACTTGGTTCCAGACTTTATAATATTAGGAACTGAGCATGGCACTTGGAACAAAATGCTCGAAGTTTGGGAAGGTGAAGAGAACTAGATCTCTCCCACAAAGACTATGTTGGAAGCCCAAAAAAAGAGGAAAGGGCTAAAAGAGGATAAGCTTTTAGATCAAATTAAATTAGATCTCCTAATAGCTGGGAAAGGTTCAATGGATTTAATGGCAAACCAGATGAACAATCTAGATAGAGGATAGTTCAATACTCCCCCATGGAGAAATGAATATAACATTGCAAGAGAGGAAGCCATTCAAGGAACCATAAGACATGACAATGAGGATGAGGACATAATTTCTAAACAACGGGTTATGGAAACACCCATTTCTATGATTAATAGGCAACAGTGTTTAAAAGGCACCACAAGCGACTTAAAGCATATGCAGGCCCACCCACTTCCAGAGGTCTCTATCCATAAGGAAAAGGAGGATGTAATAGATTAGCTGCCCTAGGTGGTCATGGAAACTTTAGCATTTTGAGACCAAGAAGAACCCATAAATAGAATGGAGGAAAACATGGTAGTAGCAAAAAAATTACACTCACAGGAAAGGGAGGCCTTTCAAAGTCAAAAAAAGGATATGAATGAAGGAGCAGATGATAATCTACATTTTAAGGATTTAGAAATATCCCCAATAAGAAACCTAAATAGCTCTTTCAAAAGCTCTAGAAACAGTGGGAATGGATCAGAAGATTGGGACTCCGACTATGCCACTAATGAAGAGGCTGAAGGCTTAAATGATTTAGTTCTCTTTGAATCTCAAGGTGTATGTGAAAAAAAAATAGTGTAACAAAATCCTTCTCAATTTTTGAAACTGCGGATTGGGGAGAAGGAAAAGAGAGGGCCTAAATCCAACAAGGCCAAGCTAGCCATTGTTGGCAGTGCCTCAGATCTAACAAAACTTTTAAGATCGTGAAAAGGATATGCCTTTTCTTGGGAATTATGAAACTCTTATCTTGGAATGTTATGGGCTACAATGCCTTTGACAAATTGTGTTTGATCAAAAGATGTTTTGATCAAATGAATTTAGATCTAATTCTGTTACAAGAAATAAAGATTAAGCAGGAGGATCTTGATTTGATCGTGATAAGATTTGGTAGATGGAAATGTGCTATGGTGGAAGCCCAAGGTGCTTCAAGGGGCCTAGGGTATCTATGGAATGAGGCAACTATTGATGTTACAAATAGGCAATCTGAACAAAAGTGGCAATGACTGGTTGTCAATTCTAAACAACTGAAGTGCAGTATCCCAGTTTTCAATATATATGGGTAAAACAATAGAGGGCAGAAAAGGAGACTTTTGGAAAGTTTAGCAGTGATTCTTAATGGACTGCAAGAGGAGACGATCATACTAGGAGGAGAATTTAATGCCATCCTAAAACCAGAGGATAAAAAAGGTGGTAGAGGATGGAGTAGTGAAAGTCAAAGGGATTTTAGTAATTTGGTCAATGATAGTGGACTAAAAGAGGCAAATTTTAAAAAAAGGCGATTTTACATGGACTAATAGGAGGGAAGGCTTTTTGAACATTGCAGAAAAGTTGGATAGATTTATTTTTGGCAGACAATTGGGCAGAATCTTTATGGACATGTGAAGTGGAAATTCTCCCTTTTCAGGGTTCTGATCATTTCCCTATCTGTTTAAGAATACAAGATGAAAGAACACTAGATAGGTGCCCCTTCAAGTTTTAGGTGATGTGGTTCCAAGCTGAAGGTTTTGCTGACCTGATTTCTACTTGGTGGGAAAAAGCACCCCAGAGGTCAGGTAGCCAGGCTTTTATCTTTTTCAAAAAATTATAGTTCATAAATGAGCAATTAAAAATTTGGAATAGAGATAAATTTAGGAACATTTTTGAAGAAAAACATAAGTTAGAAGAGGAACTTAAAAAATTGAGTCTAAAAGTGATTGAAAAAGGCATGCATGAAGCTGACTTTCAAGAAGAAATTTGAATACAAAAGGATTTGGAAGGATGGTTAAGAAAAAATAAAATTTTCTGGAAACAAAAATCTAGAGAGACTTGTCTTAAAGATGGGGATACAAATACAAAAAAATTTCACAACTCTTTAAAGATACGTAGAGCAAAGAATAATATTTACAACATTCAAAATGACAATGAGGTGATTATAGATGATATGGAGGGCATCAACAAAGAAGCAGTGGCCTTCTTCTAAAAAAAAACAACACCCAGAGGAAGGGGATGAGCAGATGATAGAGGAGGTGCTTATTGTCATACCCCCTGTAGTAACAAAAGAACTCAATGAGAAATTTATGGCTTTAAATACTAAAGGAGAGGTGAAAAATGCCTTATTTGGTTTGGGTGGGGACAAAGTCCCTGGGCCTGATGGGTTTCCAACTATTTTTTTTAGAAATTATGGCATATATTTGAAAACAATTTATGGGATGTAGTTGAGGAATCGAGAAAGGGTGGTTTTATCCTTAAATATTTCAAAAATATGATCTTGGCTCTTATTCCTAAGAAGGATGAAAAAATTACCTTTGATGACTTTAGACCTATTGCTCTTTGCAATACTATTTATAAAGTTATCTCCAAAGTAATTGCCAACTGTCTGAAGCTTGTTTTACACAAAATTATCTCAGAAGAGCAAAGTGGTTTCTCCCCAGGGCGTTCTATATTTGAAGGGATTATTATTTCTCATGAGGTTTTCCACTCAATCAAAGCTTCCAAAGATCAAAAAATGATGGTTAAACTAGATATTAAAAGAGCTTATGATGAAGTAGATCAAAGTTTCTTGATGAAAGTTTTGAAAGGATTTGGTTTTTATGAGAAATGGATTGAATGGGTAAAGGGATGCATTGATGGTCCAATGTTCTCTGTTTTGGTAAATGGCAGCCCACAAGGTTTTTTCTCTCAAGATAAAGGGATGAGATAAGGGGATCCAATTTTCCCTTTTTTGTATATTATTTTGGCAGAAGTTTTAGGCAGGCTGATTGTGAAAAATAAAACTAATGGTAAGTGGAAAGGCATTAAAATCACAGAAGGGGTGGAACAATTGACACACTTATAGTTTGTTGATGATACCTTTCTGGGGGGAAATTCTACTGAACAAGAAGCAAAGGTGATGAAGGAAACTCTGGGAATTTATGGGAGAGTGTCATGGTAGCACATAAAATGGAGAAAATCAGAGATTTTCTTCTTTAATACTCCACAACACATACAAGGAAAAATTTTTAGAATCATGGGAATGAAACAAGGACAGATGCACAATAGATATCTTGGTATCCCTTTCTTTGGAGGATGTAAAAAAGAAGACTCGTGGAAAGATCTGATAGAAAAGTGCCTAAAAAATATGAATGGGTGGAAAGGCAAGTGGTTATCTTTGGCTGGAAGGATATTAATGCTGCAGACTGCAATCTCTACTATCCCTATATATTCCATGATGTGTTTAGATATTCCCAAAAAAGTTGTTAAAATCTTAGAACAAAAAATGAGAAAATTCTTTTGGAATGGAGAAAATGATGATGAGAAGATCCCAATCTTGGAAAAAATATGTAAGCCCAAAGAAAAAGGTGGAGTAGGAATAAGAAATTGGCACCAGATGAACAAAGCTTTAGGAGAAAAACTTGTTTGGAGTATGTATAGACATCCAAATCAATACTCAGCCAGAATTCTATAGGCAAAATATTTGGACTCTAGAGAGAGTGATATAATTCTAACAATCAGGAATCCCCCTAAAGGTTCAACAATTTGGATTTTCATTTTATCTTGCAGACAGGTAATCAAAAACCATTTATCTTGGCCAACCAGAAATGGATCAAGTGCAAATTTTTGGATGGATTCTTGGGATGGGCATAAGGCACTAATAGAGGAGGAAAGTTACCATGATTTGAAGACCTACTTTGTGGAGAAATGGGGAGAGAAGGTAAATGATTATGTCATTCAGAAGGGGGATGAGGCAGTGCAATTTTGGTGTTGGAAGAATGTAGAATTAGAAGATCTGACAACACAACAAAAATAGAGGATGAAATCAATATTAGATAGCCAAAAATTAAAGATGATTGGAAAATTGGATAGGCTTATCTGGTGTGGCTCTCTTTCTGTGAACTACTCGGTGAAGCTAGGATACAGGCTCATCAAAGGAATGGAGGACTCTAAGTTTGAATTTGAAGACTTATTTTGGCATCAAGATGTGCTTCCAAAGGCAGGTGTTTTCACATGGTTAGCTATCAAAGGTAGAATTTTAACAGCAGAAAGAAGGAAAAGAATGGGTATGGCAGGATCGACACGATGTCTTTTATGTAAAAAGAATGAAGACGCAGTGGATCATCTATTAGTTCAATGTAAATTTGGTGAAAAATGTTGGGATCACGTGCAAGAAAAACTGGGTTGGGAAGGACCTAGAGAACATAATGTGAAATAAATTTTTGATGGTTGGCCTTGACTCTTAAATGAATCAACTTTATCTAGTATTTTTTTAATCATTCCTTCCTTAGTCACTTGGGAGATTTGGAAGGAAGGTAACCAAAGAATTTTTCAAAGGTGAAGATGAACCTATAAGAAGATGTATTTATAGGATTGATCATGCTATAGAAGAGGTGATGGGATCCTCTACCTCAAGAAAGAAAGCTCTTCAAATTCCCTTCACATAGTAGGATTGTGAAATTCAAAAGAAGTGACTAGGCATCATATTTAAATCTCCCTCAGGGGCACTAGTAGTTAGACAAAAAAACAAAAAAGAGAAGAAGATTTTCTGGAAAACACCAGAAGAAGGTTGGTTTAAGGTAAATTTTGATGGAGCAGCTCAAAAAAATCTGGGTAGATTGCGGGTAGGAATCATTATAAGGGATTCAAATGGTGAGATTATGTCTGTTGGGACAATGAGATTGAAGGATGGAATGAATAATGAGGCCGAGTGTAAAGATGCAATGTTGGCAGTTAAAATAGCCAAATGAATAGGGGTGAAAAAACTACATCTGGAAGGGGATTCTTTGATTATCATACATGCTATAAGCAAATTAACTATAAATGCATGGCATCTTCGAAACTACATTGAAACTATCAGAGAAGATCTAATTTTTTTTGAAGATTTTAGAATATACCATATTAAATGAGATGGTAATAAGGAAGCTGACAAGCTATCTAAATGGGTAGTATCACTGGAGGAGGTGGAGAATTTATATTTTGAAAACTTTTCTATTAATGATGTTGGCATATCATCTTTTCCAAGTCACCTTTTTAAGTAAGTTAATGAAGGCTGACCTCTAAAGGACATTAGTAATTATTTTTAATATGGCAAAGTTGGGAATTGTAATTATTCCATTATTACTTAATTGGGGTGATGGATAGAATTTATTAATATGAATGACTGGCGGCAATAAGTGTGGAAGGCAGAGCTATATTCATGTGAGAGGACCGCAAGACAGGATGTAGGATAGAATGATGGGATGAGAGTTAAAACAAACATGATGCCACTTTAAACAAACATCCTAACCTATATTTCTCATCTCCTTTGTTTGTTTTCTTTTGTTTTTCTATTTATGAATTGTAGGTGCAGTGAAGCAAGATGATGGAGCCAAACTTCACCTTCAAAACAATGAAGCAACAAAAGGGTCTTTTCTGCCCAGTGGAAAATATAAGGTTAAAGAAGATGCTGAATTTCCCCATGAAGAAGGTGATTACCACAATGCAAAATACTTTGGGGCCTCTTTTCAACAATGATAAAAAAGGTGGAAATTGGAGGTTGACATTGCGGCAATGACAATGGCGTGGGGATTATAAATTGGAGAGCATGAAAATGATGTCAAATGGGTTATGGTGTCCTTGTTTGAGATAGATTTTCTAGAAGGGATAGAATCCTTACTGGAGTGGGCACATCCAGGATGGGCATTCAATTATAGTGAAATTTATGAAGATGAGGAGGAGGGATTAGAGGTGGGAATCACTCCTTTTCTCAATTGGTCAAAGAAGGTGGATAGAGCGGCTTACACCTTGGAACAAAATAAGGCATGGATGCAGCTTGTCACAACCATTCATGAGGCTCAGACTGCAAAAAGGAGGGTAATTCTACCCATGGTGATTCCTAAAAAGTGTAGGTCTGTTCAAATTCACAGAGAAAGGGGGGCAAGAAAATGATGGGTAAAACCCCCATTTTTTGAGAAGGAAAAACAATATAATTTTTAGTAAAGGCGAAATGCTGAACCTGAAAGGACTGAGAAGAAGATGTAAAAGACTGGCCAAGATGTAAAGGCCTCATTTTGTAACTCCCCAACAAGCAACTTACAGTGGTGGGTGGAAGAACAACGTTGGATAAAAGTATGATGGGCGTTACCTGTTACTCAATAGTAAGCCTCTGTGTAAATGAGGAATTTTGTAATATTTGCAAATGTTCTTTTGTAATGGGGGTGGGTAGTTTTTTTGGGAACTTAGGCCATAGGCTAGATAGGAGAAATGTGAAGTGAAAAAGGGGTGTTTGATAGAATGAATGAATGAGTCTAAAAATGACTCCCTATAATACAGTATGTAAACTCTTTTATAATCAATAAATATAACCTATTACCGATAAAAAAAACACACACAAGAACACTGCCACCAACAGAAGGAATATGTTGACATCAATGAAAAAACATTAATGCTAGCACATATATGCACAATACTCAACAATATCTCAAAACAATCATGTATGAATTTGATTGAGATAAAAATGGGCCTTTAACAGTTCAATTTGGGCTATAACTGTGCGCAAGTACCCTTGGTGGTTAGCACAATGTAACTATTGAATTTTGAATTTGAATGTTTGAGACTTTAACAAAGTTAATAATATATTATATCAATGACCAATTAGAAAGAGACACATTTCAAAGTTTCTCACCATTTAAGGGTTGATGGTGGTTTGGTTTGCTAGAAGAGAAAACAAAGCTAATCTCATCGAGCACATTTTTGTAATCATGCAAGTGTGTACAATTATTAGTTGTCGATCTCTTTCAAGCTACCTGATTAATACTCTGGCATTGACATGTTTATTTTTATCTAATGATGTTATGATTTTGAGCATGTTTGAATTAATCACGCAGTTGTGCAAGCATTTCAAGCCATTTATCTTCTTTAAGTTGACAACAATTTAGTCATAGTGTATTTGGGAGATGTTGAGGGGTTCAATATCCCACCTTATGAAGTTGGACACATGGCGCTATGTGATCACCTACCTTAGATGAATTGGCAACTGCATGGGGTCATCTTTGACCTTTTTACCTTAGACCTATGCTATTAGGAAAACACACACTTTGTGGCTAATCATGCAATGGTGTGTAAATTGCATTTGTTGATTTTGTTGAACCTACAACATAGTTATGTTAGTATAAAACATGGGTAGCTTGCGTCATTTGAGAAAGTTGTTAGATGGATGCTAAGTACACAAGGGTACAACAATTTGTGTCATCCATGTGTATCAAAGTGTGTAGGGTTTAAGCCTAGGGAAAGGGGTCAACGTGAAACCATGTGAATGGTTTTTTTGGCTAGGAAGGGTCAATCACTTGCATGACTAAAGATCTTCGACCAGTGACATTAAACTATCAGACCTAAAAAACTCTAAAACATAGGATTTTAAGGTTTAAAAACATGTAATTAGTTTAAATGAAAGTCTTAATATAAGGGACGGTCAAATAAATGACTTAATAGACTCATGTTACGACTTGTATGTCTGGGAATGACAAATTGATATTAAATGATGAATTATAGCCTTGAATAAAGAAAACCATTAGGGTTTAAGGTTTAAGATCTTAAGGACTACCTAATTGGTTTGTGACTATAAACCCTTACAAAAATGACATAGGAACACATGGGGGGGGGGGAATCGGGTGACTCCTAACATGACCAACTTGATAGGATTTTATTAGGTATTAAGAGCTCATAATAACCCTTTATTGCCTTACTGCTAGAAGACAACCAACTTTTTGAGATACTAATAGGATCAAATATTACTCTTTACCCCCTGCAGGTGGTAGATTATTTTGATGTCCTTGAAACTTAATTCCTAAAATAACTCTACTTATCAAGTTGAAAAATAATCTGATCACCTTGTAGACCTATTTAAGGCACCATGACATAGAGCATCTTATGGTGACTTTTCAAAAAATTAATATTTAATGCTAAACTCTTCTCAAAATAGCCTCAAAATATTTCTGGAATGATTAGGTTTTACCTTAGGATAAGATCAAATCATTGTATTAATTGCTCAAAGCCAAAAGTGAAAAATTTACAAAATTTCAAAAAATGGTGGTAGCCAACAATCACTTCTTGGTTCAAAATTTGAAAATTCATTCCATGCTGACCAAAATAGATTAAAGAGAATCATCTCCATTATTTTTGAACTTTTGAATTCCTTAGAGATTTTTTTCATAATCATCATCATTGATTCTGTTTCTTGCAGTCTCCATTCTGGTTAACCCCGCTTCTAACTTAGATAACATATATAAGTATGAATCCAATAAATTCAATATGAAAATCTCATCCATATGAATGTCTAACAATATAGGGTCCATTCCCATCAAGAATTATGTACTCCATTTTATTTTGGGCTCCAAATATTATCTTCATCTTTATCACTTTCTCCCTTAACAAACAAAGGAGGCATGTTGCAACTTGTAAGATTGTGCAAATCAAAAAATTCTATTGTGATTACCTTACTGTAAACTCTATGGGTTGTGAAAATATGAATCAATATCTTTGTCTTCCTTTTTTTCTAAATTTTCATCTCATTCAGGTACTTTTGAAGTGTCATTTCAAAATACAGTTCTAAACCCTTAAGGAATTTTTGCAAAAAAAAAATTGAGCAAAGCAAGATATCTTTGTTATTGCAGATGACTCTGATGAAATTTTAAGAGATCATTATGCCCATCCTATTTTTTATCAACTATATCATCCTAAAAATTTAGCACCCATAATTATATGTTCTATTAGGACCTATTAGACCCCATTTTGGTGATTTCAAGGTCAAAGTGTCTGTTATGATTGATCTTGGCATATTGCCCCTTTTCCTCCCACATCTTTTCACTCCTCCCAAAACCCAGTTCAAATATGGACCCAATCTCCAAGGAAAAGAACATTTCAAATGTTATTTTCCAAGGAAAAAATGTTTCAAACATTCAGTTCCCACATGTTTGGGCCCAAATTTGACCTAGGGCCTTATGTCGGCATTCTATCGGGAAATTTGATCCCATGTTTGACCTGGCTTATTTTTGAATCCTAAAATGTAGGATTGAGTATATAAACCATATATATCTCCTAATTTTGATATAAATGATCAAGTGCAAGAATTTTGACAATCAATATATCAAGTTTTCAAGTGCAATTGTCCAATTTGAATTTAATATTTGAAGACAAGCATCCAAGATCAAGTTCTCCATGTCTCCAATTCTTCAAAATCTTCCAATTTAAAGGTAATATTACCTATTGAAACAAGTTTCTATCCCACAATTCCTAATTAGAGGAATTCTCAATCAAGAAAGAAGATCTTGTTCCATTCTCATCCATTCTCCTTCTTTGCAAGCAATAATCAAGTATATCTACATTGAAGATCTAGGAATTGCAATCATAGATCCATGTATTTGTGAGATAACCCTTGGTATATACTCCACATTTCAAAGTCAACTCCTTTATTCCAAGTAATTTTAGGCATCTTTGAGGTTATGAGTAATTTATACATCCATCCATGAGGGTTTATGCAAGGTGAATCAAACATTTACCTTTTTACATACTTTCTTTTATGAAATTTCATTTCATTTCTAGGGTTGATTCATAAAGAGGGGTTTGAACAAGGAAAAACCTTTTAGAAAACCTTTTTCCCCATTTTGTGTGTCTAGGAATAAGTTATAGAGATGCCATAAAAAAGACAGAAAGGTTGATTATTGTCAGAAGCTCATAAAAAATTTCAGGCAAAAACACCTGGAACAAAACGTTTCAAATGTTTTTTTCCCAAGTACAAAACATTTCAAATGTTCTATACCCTACATTTTATTACTAGATTTTAGGTACAGGTCATATATGTTCTCTAGTTTCCATTTTCTTTAGTTATATCTCTTTATCATTCTGTATTTATCTGTTATTAACAATTTTCCACCTACTTGTCTATATTGTCATATACATTGCATTTCTCTTATCATTTTCATCAATTCCATATTTATCAAAGGATCACTGCCGCATTCAACGCTCGAGTATCCTCTTGAGCCTAGTGCAAGCATATTCCTTTTGAATGTGCAATAATAAAAATGGGATGTATTTACCTAACCTAATTTGATCACCCCCACCCTACCCTAATTTATTATTGTTCATTTTGGTGAACCCACCTTTTCTTACATACTTTTGATTTGATAGTTATATCTTTTCTGCATGTATAGATCTACTTTGTATGCATTTCATTAGATCTTCATATATTTGACTCAATATTGGCATTAGATCTATTCCTCTTTCATTTTATTGTGCGTGATTTTTATTACCTTAAGTCCTACCTATCGCATCTTGATTAGGTGAATTTATGGACTTATGGGTTCCTTTGATATGAAGTCCTCTATCTTTCCTAGGAATCTTGATGAAACCAACATGCCTACTAATGGCGTTCCTTCGATTATTGATAATAACTCTTCCCACTCCTCACATGATGAAGATGAGGCCTTGAGAGTCCCTCCTATGAAATTTCAAAACCTTTCCAATTACTTTGAAAAATTTGAGCAATGGTTAGGACACAAAAATTCAAATCTTGAGGTCATTACCATTGTAGAAGGTCCGAGGAAGATAATTCATAATGATGAACATGGTGTTAATATATTTCATAGTATCTCGCACCTCATTGTTAACAATGTCAAGCCTATTAGAGATTACACCCAAGAGCTATGTATCATTCCACCTCCTACTAGTATTGAAACCTCCATGCCTATTTATACCTCCTTTCCTAGTGTATCCACTTATGCTCCACCTATCATAACTACTTTTGTTCAAAACCTTAATCCTACAAATGTTAGTATTCCCAATCCTATTATTTTGGCTATTCCTTCAACTGTTCGATGTGTCTCTGTGCCTTAATCCACTCCCACATACAATAATGTTCCCTTTTAATATTCTACCACTCCTTCAATTTCCCATAATGGTCTAAACATTTCGCACATATCTACTACGAATCTTTCTACCAACACTACCATTAATAGCTTGGCTCAAACTGTCTTATTTATAATAAAAAATTGCCACTGCGACCCAATCCAAGTTTAACATTCCTACTTGTGACTTGCTAGTCCTTTGTCCTTGGATATCATCTGCATTGTTATCCCTCAATACATGTAAATTCCTCACTTCAAGACTTATAATGGTAAAGGAGATCCTTTGACCCACGTAGAAACTTTTAAAACATTGTGTAGTGATTTCTCTCATGATCATAGGTTCATGGCTAAATTATTTACTAGAACCTCCCAAGATAAAGCCTTGCAATGGTATTTCTCTGTACTCCTTATTCCATTAATTCATTCCAAAATCTTTCTAATGCTTTCATCCAAAAATTTCAAAACAACGTTAGTCCTAAGATTTCGTTGACTATTTTGATGCATTGTAAATAAGGTGTTAAAGACAAGGTGACTGATTTTATTGGTGGATTTAAGAATTTGAATGTTCATTTTTATATCTTGTGCCTGATATTGATGTTCAACATATTTTCATTTCTAATTTAAAAAAATACATTAGAGATAAGAATGTTCTTTCTAAATTTTCTTCTTTTACCTAATTGTGTGTAGTGCTTCATAATTATAAGCTTCAAGTGAGTTAGTTTTAGAGAACCACTCCAATGACTCCTATTGATAAGAGTGATGCCACATCCCAATGATAAAAAAAGTTTTAGAAACCAAATAAATCCATCAAGACTAATAATTCATCCAACAATATTGATGAGAAAGTGGCAACAACATCCAAAGTGTGACTCCTTTGTCATCTATTTTTAGACCTTATCATAATTTTACACAACTTTCTAAATCTTTATATAATGTGATGTTGAATTTGATTAATGCAAAAGTGTTAAATATTCCTCCTATTAAACTAATTGACACATACAAACATTTTACCAAATCCTTTGATCACAAAGCTTTTTGTCAATACTCTCATCAACCTCGCTATGATACTGAGAAGTGTTTTTGTTTGAAATATATTATTGAAGAACTCATTGATTTCAATATTGATGCAAGATAATCTTGAGATATTTGCAATCTTGCATTAACCAAAAATATTTGTTTTCCTGTTTGGTCAGTTTTGGTGTTTCTTTCTTCAATTGTTTGATGCATATTCTCAGAGGCTGTGATCATTCCAGCGTGTTCATAGCTTCATCCTTGTCACCCTCCTTGGTTCGTGCATCATTTTTTACTTCATGTTTGAATTTTTTTATATTCTTGGGAAGAATGTCTTGTTCTTCACAGTTTTTTGCCAATCTTCATGTTTTCGATCTCATGAAGGTTTTTTATCGATCAGTAAAGCTTAACAACTCATTTCTTGATATTGTTACATTTGTGGCCAACCTAATTGAGGGATCATGTTTCATATTTGACTCGTTGGATGAAGATTTTTATGATTTTGGGTCCTGGCGTATTTGTGTAATATGTATTCTTTTCATTGGAAAATGTAATCTTTCATGGCCGACCTGATGTTTATGAAGGTCTTATATAATATTGTAATTGTTTTCCATAGGACATAGGAGAGAGATAGAAAAGACTAGTAGCTTAGCACTTGTAGGATTTTGATCAATAGATCGGAGGGAAGAAAGAACCTACTGAATGTTCATGTAGTCGTTATTGATTGTAAAAGGTATAAAAAGATAAGCTATTGAAGGTTCTAATTAGGCATGTATGCATGGAAGGTATCATAGCTTACATTTGTGATTGTAACTAATCATTCAATAATAAGAAGGTTGAGCTTGAAGTCATTTCCTCTTGTTTTCTTTTGCTTCCATTGTATGACTCTTGCTACAAGGATTGGTTGGACTCAGAGAGTTCCCATTGTCTTGGGCTGGATCAGGTGGTATCAGAGTAGGTTATTGCAGCCTAGGGTTTTCTTGTGGGGTGGTGGAAGAGAGGATCTAACCTACAACTACTAAAGATTATGAAGATGGCTAGGAGGAATGCTAGACGTGGAGCAAGGAATGCAGATCCAACTATCTTGGAATTTTTGAGACAAATTTTTGCTAGATTGGAAGTGGTGGAGACTACTTTGAGAAGAGGAAAAAATATAGAAGATGCAAATGATGAAGAAGGAGATGAAAAAAATCAGGATCATGCAAGAGAAGGAGAGAACAATGAGGCCCAACTAGAGTTGAATCAAGAAGAACATAGGTTCATCAGAGCCTTGACTAATGTGAATAAGTGATCTCATTTCAATCCACCTGATTATCAAGGAAACCTAGATTTAGATGAATTGATAGATTGGATCATAGAGATGGAAAAGTACTTTGAACTTGAAGGAACTAGCGAGGAGAAGAAGGTAAAATATGCTTGTACCTAGTTAAAAGTACATGCATCCTTATGGTGGGAACAATTACAAATATACCGGTAGAGAAAAAGTAAAGATAAGATAAAATATTGTGATAGAATGGTGAATAAACTTGTTGGCACTCTCAAATTTTGGAGAAATTTAGAGTGACCAAGTTGAAAAGGCTTTCAAAACTTTGAAGGCGATTGAAAATGGAAGGTTGGGTTCCATTTTCTGCAACGTCCACTTGTAACGTTCTCTTTTATACAAACTATGGAAGCATATACAGGTCGTGTGAACTGTTATGGGTATGCACCAAAGAATTGTGGTTTATTACATTGATCATAAAAGCATTTGTATTAAATGAATGTTTTTAAAAGATTTAAAATTTTCAAGAAAGTGCAATCAGTCAGTGCGCAGGGCGTAGTTTGGTTAACAAAAATTATGTAGCCATTATCCCATATGTACAGTGGGACAAAATTTTCAAATATTTTTATATGCAATATCACAGCATGTAATTTGTCTAAAGAAAAGTGCTTTTGGTTAGTGCACTCGGTTGGAATTGTGGTTGAACTCTGTGGATAAGGTAATTTTGTGGGCCTGCACCCAGGTGGAAGGTGATGTGGTAGGTGCGCATGGGACACACATAGATGATAGGTGTTGATACAATGTTATCATGTGATGACATCAACAACAAGCCCAGTCGGATCATGTAGTCACCCATGGTGCCACGTGTAGGTGATACAAACACCAACAAGGAACTTAGGTGGCTAATAGGTGGATTTGTTTGGCCAATGGTGGAGCGACACTTGGTAGGGCTTTTGAGCATAAGTGCAGAAAATAGCTTTAGTTTGAAATTAATATCTTTTTAATTTTGCACAGTATTATTTTAAGTCTGTACAGGTAGAAGCTATAAAGAGGAATATAGATTTTGTTGAGTGAAATATTTTATTTCACATTTAGCAAAGTGGAGATAAAAGGAAAATTACATATTATAGTCTAAATAAGGAGGTGTTACATTTAGGCTAAAGTGAACTGCAAAGGCAGGGGAAAAACAAGAAAAGAATCAGATTTTTGTTTGAAGTGGTAGGATCAGAGAAGATGCATATTTTTTCTAGCATAGTGAAAAAGGGAAGAAGTATTTTGCAAATCAGATATTTTAGGAAGAAAGACAGGTGGTAGCATCAAGTGAAATTGGGAGCTTTTCTCTCTTCCATATATTATTTCTTCTTCACTTTGTAAAAGGTTCCATATTTTTTTGTGAGAGAGCTCCATAAATTTGAAGTTTCCAATGTGGGTTTTCACCATTTTTATAAAGAGTGATGTATGTTTTCCAGATTGTAGAGGTTTTAGTGAAAGGTTGTTAAAAGTGGGTATTGAAGGTATGTTCAGCTTCTTGAGTTATTTTTGTAATATTTTATGAAATTATCTCCAATTCTTTTACATCTGATCATTTGAATGGAATATATCAAGGATGTGTTTGTTCATCTCTGCAAATTCCTTGCAGTTGTGTCATTGGTGCATTTATCTCTCTCAAAGAGAGAGTTAAATTTCATTGTTCAAGTGACTGTGGTTTTACCTATTTGAGCTAGATGTGTGAAATTGAATTTCGTAATCTCATGAGGGGATAGCTCATGTAAGGAATTATCTCTTTTTGTGTCCATGAGATGTAGCTTATTTATGGAGATATTTCCTTTAATGGTTGTGTGTTTGACTCTATAGCCCTGGAAAAGGCACTAATCTATTGGTTGATCAAGGATTTCTCAAACTTAAATATAAATCAAAATATCATTTACCTTTTGTGTTGTTGAGAGTTTTGTCTCATGTTTAAGCCAAGCTACAAGTTGACTGAATGCTTAGCTAGTATTTAGGATTGCCTTGGGTTATTATTGAATGATTTCATGATACCATATTCTATTTGTTGATGTTGTTAGTTGTGTGTTATTAGTTTTATTTTGTGCATCAAAGGGTTTCCCCCTAGGTCTAGCAGAATTTGAAGTGCGGGAGGTTCATTTGGATCCTTGTTAGATGGTCCTTTTTTTTTAAGTGTTCAATAGTTGGAGTTGGCTACTCTTTAATACCTATTACATGGTGATTGGGTTGTTGATCTGTACTCCAGAAATAAAAAGCAACCAAAAAAATAGTTACTCTACTGGGGACTAATGTTAAATTCATTGTGAGAAAGAGTCAAGGTGTTTAGAATCTAAAATTTATTTCAGATCTGTGTAATGTCAGCTTGGAAGTGATTTTATTGTAGCAAGTGTAAAGAAGATTGTCTGGATTTGTTGGATGGAGAAAAAACTAGAAATGAATATAAGTTGCAAATGAATTTTTCCGTTTGAAAATTTTCCTCTGCAAGGAGGTGGAAACTGTAAATGAAAAGATCCTGATGGAGTTGTAAAGAAAGATCCAAATATACCATGTTTCCAATCAAAGAGAAATGAGAGCAACAACTGCAATTTCTTTCTAGGTAATCTTCATGTTTCTTATGAGATATCTTGTTTCATTATAAGGTGAAGAAGTCACTAAAGAACGAAAATTAGATATGAAGTTTATCATACTTCCTGGTTTAAATTTGAGTCATCAAAAAATAAGAAGTATGTTATTATTTTGAAGATAGTGATTGTGTAGTTAGATAGAAGAATTTGTGAAAGGATAAGATGTATTGTTAAATGAATGTTTCAAAGGAGATTCCCAATTTAATGGATCTAGATATGTTTCCTAGATCTATAAATTATCTGGTAGATCTTGAAGAAATTGATAAGGATATTGCATTGTTAAATCAAAGTCTTGAAGAGGAAGCTATCTTGTTTTTAAGAAAAAAAGGTAGGAGAGAGGAAGGAAGAATTAGTATATTTTTTTTTATGAAAAGTTTTGTAATGCATTTGTCGAGCTTCCAGTGGATGTCAGATTTGAAGAATCTACATGCATTGATTTGTTTCTAGAGCTTTGTATACCTAAATCAGTCAATTGGTCTGCAGCCCTTAGAGAAGAAGGTATTGAACATGCTAGAAAATGGATAGATTGGATTGAGAAATATGAATCTGAAAATGCACTTGATGTTGACTATAGTTATGCTAATGATGGAGTCAATGAATATTAAAATGTTGAAGATGAATCTATAGTTGATAATGTTTCTGTTAAGTTTGTAAATATGTCTTCTTCTAAGCATAATAGTGCAGGTTTATTTTTTTCAATTTAAGGAAGGTGAAAGCATTAGTGGTTTTTATGATATGAATGACAATAAAGTTGTTGAGTTTTCAGACTTGAGGAATATTGATAATAATGTTGATGAGCTCAGTCTTCAAGATGTTTGTAGCCAAACTGATGAAGTTTATACTCAGCATGTCACAAAATATTTTTGTGAATAAAAGAGGATGATTATGATGCAAATGTAAGTTGCTTTGATTATTCCTTTGCACACAATGAAATGAGACAAGAATTTTTAATCCTTGCCTCCAATTGGGAAGATATTTACAACATTGAGAGAGAAGCCAAAGAAATTGAAAATGAAGTCCAATGTCCACTGAGCAGTGAGAAAATTTTAGAAATCTTGGCTATTTATTTCCAGAGGTATGCACCTAAAGTGGACTCTAGTTTGCAATACCCAATTGATATATGTTTGGATAATGATGACATGCTGATGGGTGTGATGTGTGATAGATATGCTGATTTTTATTTTCCTACTTTTGAGTCAAATAATGTGCTAGATCAAAATGCATATGACTATGAGAGATTTGAAAATGTTGTGTATGATGAGTATGAAGACTCATATACTAATATAAGTATTAACTTAGGTGGACTTTGCATGAAAGAATCTGGTGCTGATTTTTATTTTGAAAAGAGTGATAAGTCTACATGTGTTTTCTCAGATTTGCAAATGATAAGGAGCCATTATTTGATGATAAATTTTCACGTTTAGAAGATGCTGATAGTAGTTGTGATCAACAAATTGTTTCTAGTTTTGTGCAGTCAAGGTTTTATTTGGACGTGTTTCATTCTAGTTTGTAAGTTATTGTTATAAATGAGATTCATTATTTGGTGCAAACTAGTATACAAAATGTGTCTGTTGATTCCAGCCATGTGAAGGGGTTGGAATATTTTTCTTTTTAGCGTGTTGATGTTAGTGAAGGGTGGGACAATTTGGCATCACACAATGGTCAATAGTCTCATCAGTTTGATGAATTTATGTTTCCAATTGATGGTGAGTATGTTGATTTCATTTTATATGATATGTTGAAGACATATGGTAGTATTTTTCATCATGCAGCTAGAAGTAGTGATCTCAGTTTACCTTTGGTACATGAAGATGAAAATAAGTATTTGATAGAAGTAAGTGTTGATTTCAGTTTTGTGGCTTGGGGCCATTTGTAAATAATTTGTATATTTGTACAATTGCTTTGATTTTAACAGTGTTTGGTGTGTGGTTTTAAATAAGGAGCCATTTGGAAAAGAAGGGTAGTGATTGGTCTGCTCCACCATGAGATTATAAGTCCTTAACATGCCCACAAGGGGCATGTGTCCCAAATTAGAGCCATTGTTGGCATTCTTAAATTTTGGAGAAATTCAGAGTGACCTGGTTGAAAATGATTTTGAAACTTCGAAGGCAATTTCAAATGGAAGGTTGGGTATCATTTTTTGCGACCTCTTCTTGCAACGTCCTCTTCTATACAAATTGTGGAAGCATATACAGGCTGTGTGAACTATTATGGGCATGCACCGAAGAATTGTGGTTTAAAACATTGATCATAGAAGCATTTGTATTAAATGAATGTTGTTTAAAGATTTAAAATTTTCAAGCAAGTGCAATCAGCCAGTGCGCAGGGCACAGTTTGGTTAACAAATCTATGTAGCCATTATCCCACATGTACAATGGGATAGATTTTTCAAACATTTTTATATGCAAACTCACAACAGGTAAGTTGTATAAACAAAAGTATTTTTGGTTAGTGCGGTCGGTTGGGGTTGCGGTTTAACTTAGGGGATAAGGTAATTTTGTGGGCCCATGCCCAGGTGGAAGGTGATGTGGTAGGTGCACATGGGACCCACATAGATGATGGGTGTCGACATGATGTTATTGCGTGATGATGTCAACAACAAGCATAGTCAAATCATGCGGTCATCCATGATGCCATGTATAGGTGATATAGGTGATAGTAGGGCACTTAGGTGGCCAATAGGTGGATTGGTCAAGCCAATGGTGGAGCGATACATGGCAAGGCTTTGGAGCATAAGTGCAGAAAAATAGATTTAGTTTTAAATTAATATCTTTTAAATTCTATATAGTATTATTTTAAGTTTGCACAAGTAGAAGCTATAAAGAGGAAGATATATTTTATTTCACATTTAGAAAAGTGGAGATAAAAGGAAATTAAATTTTATAGTCTAAAGAGGGAGGTGTTACGTTTAGGATAAAGTGAAATGCAAAGGCATGGGAAAAAACAAGCGAAGAATTAGATTTTTGTTTGATGTGGTAGGATCAGAGAAGATGCAGATTTTTTCCAGCAAAGTGAAAAAGGGAAGAAGTATTTTGCAAATCAGATATTTTGGGAAGAAAGACACATGACAACATCAAGTGAAATCAAGAGCTTTTATCTCTTCCATATATTATTTCTTCTTCAATTTGTAAAAGGTTCTAGATTTATTTGTGAGAGAGCTCCATAAATTTAAAGTTTTTAATATGGTTTTCTCCAGTTTTATAAAGAGTGGTGTGTGTTTTCCAGATTGTAGAGGTTTTAGTTCAAGATTGTTAAAAGTGGGTATTGAAGCAATGTTCTGCTTCTTGAGTTTTTTTTGCAATATTTTATGAAATTGTCACCAATTCTTGTACATATGATCATTTGAATGTAATATATCAAGGATGTGTTTGTTCATCTCTGCAAATTTCTTGCAGTTGTGTCATTGGTGCATTGATCTCTATCAAAGAGAGAGTTAAATTTCATTTTTCAAGTGACTATGGTTTTAGGTATTTGAGATGGATGCGTGAAGCATAATTTCATAACCTCATGAAGGGATAGATAATGTAATACATTAGATATTTTTATGTCCATGGGCTAGAGTTTATTTGTGTGGATATTTCCTTTAATGACTATGTGTTTGACTTCATAGCCTTGGAAAAGGCACTGGAATATTGGTTGATCTAGGATTTCTCAAACTTAAATATAAATCGAATATCATTTACCTTTTGTGTTGTTGAGAGTTTTGTCTCATGTTTAAGCCAAGCTACAAGTTTATTGAATGCTTAGCCAGTATTAGGACTACCTTGGGTTGTTATTGAATGATTTCATGAGACCATCTGCTATTTGTTGATGTTGTTAGTTGTGTTTTATTGGTTTTATTTTGTGCATCAAGGGGTATCCCCACTAGGTCTAGCAGAACTTGAAGTGCAGGAGGATCATTTGGTCCTTTTCACTTAAGTGTTAAATAGTTGGAGTTGGCTACTCTTTAATATATATTGCAGGGTGAATGGGTTGTTGATATGTAGTCCAACATAAAAAGCAACCAACAAAACTAAAGACTACATTTTTGTACTTGAGATTACCAAGTAAGTTTGTTTCAAAAGTTAGAGAACTTGAAGTAGAAGGAATCAAGTGTTAAGAGTTACACTGGGGAGTTTTATAAGCTGAATATCAGATCTGGTCATGTAAATGATGAAGCTGAACAATTTGTTCACTACTGATGTAGAGGCTGGGTGGCAAAGATGAAACAAGGTTGCAAGATGGATGATTTGTCCTTATAGGCCACAAAACACTCAAATTCCCCCAAATAGACAAACAACCTCTCAACTCCCAAAGATGAAGGATTTGGTTTGTTTATATTGTATTTAAAATGATTGACAAGTTGTATAGGTTGTAACCACACCCAAAACTCTCAACTCACAAATCTGTCCTATTAGGTCTAGGCTCCTTGTAGCCCAGTAGTGACCTAATGTGTTAATTTACTCAGAACTTCTCCAAAGGAATTTTTAAAAAAATTACAATTATAAACACAAATTATCCCACAATCCAATGTATCAAAATCTTTGATATTAGTGTTTTGAACCAAATGCCTCAAACTCTGAGTGTACCCTATCAATTAGCCCTAAAAGTATGCATTTAACAAAGAAAGTATACCAAGATCTTACTCCATGACTTCAAGACTCTCAAAAGTCTTATAAAATGCCTCCATTCAAAGGAATCTCTAATCAATTTGACCCTCATACCTTGAAGAACCCAAAAGCCCCAAATTGGTTCTAAACAACCCTTAAAACTAGGGCTTTCTAAATCTCACTTAAAAACACTTCTGAAACAAAAAAAATGATGGATTAACCATGAAAATGTCATTCCAAGACACTTCCAATTCTTAAACATACCCCTTGTTCAACCGGATTGCTCGCTACTACTCCCAACCAAGCAAATTCATCCACTTTTCATGTTATAACTCAGTGATCACCTATTCTCTCCACTTCATCTGAACAAATTCATGTTATATTTAAAAATATACATGTCAAGTTAGAACCATTCCATGAGAAATAGATTACAAACATTTATGGAATGGTCATATTCTTTCACAAAATCAGACTATTATGAGAGAAATAGTGATTTTAAGGAATTGCCAGCACTAAATTATATGAAACTGAGACAAATAGATTTTTAAAAAATTTGAAGAGGTGTAAAAAGAAAATATGTATTATCAAAGCCTAATAAACATTTAAGAATAACTAATGGTTGCAGATCATGAAAAACCAAGACTTGCAGGATTTCTGAGTTTTATTGCACACTTGTTGTTAGAGTCCGTACATAGACCTCTACCCCTATCATACAAAGGTCAGATGAAAATTTATAAACCTCCTAAAAAATTCCCCAACCAATTTTGGTTGGTTGGATGGCTTTGTTGCACTAAAAATTCTTAAAATAACTTTCCCTCCAAAATCCTTAACTAGCCGTTGTTATTTAAAAGTTTGAATTTTCAAATTCTTATTTTAATGTATTTACTTAATTCTACCCATGATATTGGACCATTTATGATCCCTTAAAATCCTATGGACCCTAATTGGACTCTTTGGGTGCTATTGACCCTACTTAAAAAGTATTTTGTTCCTATGCCCTTATAAGGACCTTCAGGACATTTGTCCATTACATCATTTGTGTCTTTACAAAATGCCATGATAGGCTTCAATACACTGTAATTGATCAAATTTGTCTTCTAAGTCTTCATGTCTCCTCCATGATCCCTTGATGTCTTCATGGGATCTATTTTCTTCCTTAGTGACCCTACATCAACTACCTTAATTGATTAAGGGTGTCAATACACAATGAAATCAATCTAATACAGATTAGGAGCATGGAAGAATCTTACAAGTGGGATTTGAAGGTTGAAGAAAATTTGAAATGAAGGAATGAGAAAAGGAAAAGAGGTAGATGAGAAATATTTAAGAGAGGTTGATCCAGTTCTAATGGTGGAGGTGATAGATCTTCTACAGATCAAGATAGGAATGAGTAAGAAACCAAGGATAATTATCTCTATAGGAGGAATGATCAGAGTTCCTATCATAGTGAAGGAAAAGATAGTGGTGAAAGAAGGAAGTTCAGTGGCACTTGTTTCAAATGTGGTGAAGTAGGGCATCGAGCCTTTGAGTGCAAAGAAGGAAAGTCTAAGAGGAAGGAAGAAGGAAGTAGGAAAACAACATTTTATGATGAGGAGTCCACTGGATCAATAAATAACAACCAAGCAGAGGAAGGAGAAACCTTGAGGACTTGGAGAACCCTATATCACAAAGAACAAGAGAAGGAGTCTTTATAGAGAAAGAATTTGTTCAGAACCAGATCCAAGGTACAAGGTAGACTATGTAATGTTGTCATAGATAGTGGTAGTTCTAATAATCTTACTTTGGAGGAATTGGTTGACAAATTGAAGTTGTAGATGCTGAATCATCCTAAACCCTATCATATTGCATGGATACAAGATGAACACAAGGTACTAGTAAGTGAACAATGCCTAGTTAAATTCAAGATTGGAAAGTATTATGTTGAGTTTTTTGTGTGATATCATGCCTATGGATGTGTGTCATATCTTGTTGGGTATACCATGGCAGTATGATAGGAAAGATATACATGATGGGAGGAAGAATATATATACCATTGTTACTAATGGGATGAAACAAAATTTTTTACCTTTAGAGGAACCCCTTAAGAGTGAAGTGTGTACTACTGAAAGGATTTGTCTAGTGGATGGAAGAAATTTATTAGATGGCATGAGGTATGATAATATGTGTTTTGATTTAGTACCCAATAATTCTAAGGTGATTGTATCAGGAGAAGAACACCCAAAATAAATCACTATATTGTTGAATGAGTACGCATACATCATATCAAATAATTTCCTTGATGTATTATGACCGATGAGGAGTATTAGCCATTGTATGGATCTGATACCAGGGGCTAGTTTTCCTAAAAAATAAGTCTATATGATGACACCAATAGAGAATGAAGAACTCAATAGGAAAGTATAATATTTGTAGCACCAGGGATTGATTAGAGAGAGATTGACTCTATGTGCAGTGCATGTACACTTAGAACGTAAGAAAGCTGGACAATGGAGGATGTGTACAGATTCTAGTGACATCAACTAGATCACAATCAAGTATTGGTTTCCTTATCCAAGGATGGATGATTTGATGGACTGTTTGAGTGGAGATAGATATTTCACCAAGATAGATTTGAAGAGTGGATATCATTAGATCAAAATCAGATAAGGTGAGGAGTGGAAGATCGTATTCAAGACAAATGAAGGATTATATGAGTGGTTGGTAATGCCTTTTGGATTGTCTAATGCACCTAGTAATTTCATGAGGTTAATGAATGAATTTTGAATAAATTCTTAGGAAAGTTTGTCATTGTGTATTTGGACGATATGTTTATTTTCAGTAAGAGAAAAGAGGATAATTTGATACATGTTAAAACAAGTATTGCAGAGGTTAAGAGAAGATAAGTTACTTATCAACATCAAGAAGTGTAATTTGATGAAAGACGAGTTAGTATACTTGAGATTTGTAATATCTTCTGAAGGGTTGAGATGGATCCTGAGAAAGTGAAAGCCATTGTTGAGTGGCCTACACCAAAAAATGTTGGATAAGTACGATCATTCCATGGGTTGGCTAGTTTTTACGGAAAGTTCATCAAAAACTTCAGTTCAACATGTGGATTGATGACTAAAACTATGAGAGGATATAGGAAGAAATTTAAGTGGACACATGGAGCAAAAATGAGTTTTGATTTGCTAAAGAAAAAGGTGACCGAATAGCCAGTGTTATCTTTACCTGATTTTAATAAGGTATTCCCAGTAGACTGTAATGCTAGTGGAAATGTAATTGGAGCTATCTTGAGTCAATAAGGGTGGCTTGTTGTATACTTCAGTGAGAATTTGAATGATACTAAAAGAAGGTATTCATTGTATGATCAATAATTTTATGCCATAATCTAAGCATTGAAGAAATGAGGATAGTATTTGTTACCTAGGGAGTTTGTACTTTATACTAATCATCAAACATTAAAGTACTTGAACAGTCAAGGTAAGTTAAATTAGAGACATATGAGATGGGTTGAGTTCATACAAAGCTATAAATTTGTGTTGAAACATAAGAGTGGCATGACAAATAGAGTTGTTGATGCCTTGAGTATGAGAAGAGATCTGTTGGCTGAAATAAAGATAACAATATGGGGATTTGATGAGTTAAAAATATTGTATGAGGATGATCTAGATTTCACTGAACCTTGGAAATCTTGTAGAGAGCCTATTGCTGCAGACAAGAGTAAAAGGCTAGATTATTTTATTTAGGATGGGATTTTATTCAAAGATAGTTAGTTGTGTATACCCAGAAGTTATATGAGAGATAATATCATTAAGGAGAATCATAGTGGAGGATTGGAAGGACATTTTTGCATTGATAAGATAGTATCTTTGGTGGGTGAGCACTACTTTTGGCCGCAAGTCTAGATGGATGTAAGAAATTTTGTTCAAGGTTATAAGGTGTGTCAAGTTGCAAAGGGTAGTAGTCATAATGTGGGATTATATGCGCCTTTGATAGTACCGGTCAGACCATGGGAAGATGTCAATATAGATTTTTTTCTTCATTTTCTAAAGACACAAAGAGGTTATGATTCAATTTTTGTGGTTGCAGATAGATTTTCTAAAATGACACATTTCATTCCTTGTAAGAAGACTACAGATGCAGTGCATGTAGCTGATCTATTTTTTAGGGAGGTTGTGAGATTACATGGATTATCTAAGAGCATTGTTGCAGATAGGGGTAGTAGGTTTGTTGAATATTTATGAAGTACACTTTGGAGGAAGATGGATGTTGATTTGAAGTATAACTATACTTTTCACCCACACACCGATGGACCAAAAGAGGTTGTGAATAGGATTTTAGGGATTTTTTGATATTTTTAGTTGGAGATAAGCCAAGAAAATGGGATTTATTTGGAGATAATAATTTAGTAAACAAGAATACAAGGAAGAAACCATTTGAGATAGTTACTAGTTTTAATCCTAAGGGAGTGGTAGAATTAAGGGATACCACTCATGTTGTTAAGAGGAGTGCTGAAGGAGAAGAATTTTCTGAAGTTATGAAGATATTACATGAAGAAGTGAGACATCATTTGGAGAAAATGACTCAGGCTCACAAAAGGAGAGAAGACACGAAATGAAGACATAAGGATTTTTAAATATGATATGAAGTTATGGTGTACTTACAAAAGGGTATATTTACTCTTAGTAAATACAACAAGTTAAGGATGAAGAAATTTGGTCCTTGTAAGATCTTGAGGAGATTTGATTTGGGGAATTCTTATGAAGTAGAGTTACCAGGAGACATGGATAAATCACCTGTATTCAATGTTTGAGATTTGTACGAGTATCATGAATTAGATTCTAGTAGAAATAATGGATCAAATGTGGAACAACAGTATCCTAAGAAGCAGATGGAACAGATAGAGAAGATTTTGGATAGCCGAGTTAGTCAAAGTATAAGAAGCAAGCAATATATGGATTATCTTGTTAAATGGAAAGAAGAACTAGTGGAAGATTCTTCATGGATTTCTCAGGATGAGGTTGACCATTTTGGTTTTCCTTTGGCCCCAAAAAAGTGAGAGACTCACTTTTCAAATAACCTCAGGTGTCTGATGCAGGAGCATCTTGGGATCTTGGCAATCTTGCATTAACCAAAAATATTTGATTTCCTATTTTCCTGTTTGATTAGTTTTGGTGTTTCTTTCTATGATCATTCGATGCATATTATCAGAGGATGTAATCCTTCCAACGTGTTCATGACTTCATCCTTATCACCCTTCTTGGTTTGCGCATCATTTGGTTACTTTGTGTTCAAAATCTTTCAGATTCTTGGCGAGATTGTCCTATTCTTCATGATTTTGGTCAGTATTTGTGTTTCCAATATTGTCAAGGTTTATTACTGATCACCAAAGCTTAATGAATCATTTCTCTATGATGTTATGTTTGTGGCTAACCTACTTGAGGGATCACATTTCATATTTCACTCCTTGGATGAAGATCCTTATGATATTGGGTCCCGACCTATTTGTGTAATATGTTTTCTTTTCATTGGGAAATATAATCTTTCATGGCCGACCTGATGTTTGTGAAGGTCTTATATACTCTTGTAATTTTTTTCCATAGGACATAGGAGAGACAAAAAAGACTTGTAGGCTTCTGCTCAATAGATCAGAGGAAATAAAACACCTACTGAATGTTCATGGAGTCATTGTTGATTATAGATGATATAAAAATATAACCTATTAAAGGTTCTCATCAGGCCTATATACCTGGAAGGTATCATAGCTTGCAGTTGTGCTTGTAACTGATTATTCAATAGTAAGAACATTCATTTCCTCTTGTTTTCTTTTGTTTCCGTTGTGTGACTCTTGCTGTAAGGATTGGTTGGACTCAGAGAGTTCTCACTGTCCTTGGTTGCATCAAATACTATATCTCTTGAGGGTGATAATGATCAGGGAAACAAACCTATAGCACGTCCCAATCAAAACTTTCAAATCTATGCCAATCCTTTACCTCTCATTTAACCAATATAGTTGAATCTAAACAATCTTCACCTTTTTCTTCCACTCATGTTGTTGATTATGATGATAAGTGTGTCAAAGCCAATAATGTTGTTAATCTTATTGATCAATTTGAATCTGAACCTAAATGCAAACTCAAATCTGAGCTTTTCATTACCTTTGATCCTAGGGAGGTTATTAAAGGACCTAATTTTCCTCTTTATATTTTTGTGAAGGTTAATGATCTATTTTCTCATGACGTCTTTATTACCACTACTTGCATGGTGAATGTGATAATTGAAGAACATATTTACACTAGATAATGGAAACGTGGTTTCTATGACAAATCAGATATAATGATCCAAATATTCAAAGGTTTCCCTTATCCTACTCATGGTTCTATCACTTTTCCAATAGCAATTTGTGGTAAAACTCTAGATGTCATCTTTGTTGTCATCCCAACTTCTGATCAGTTTCATGTTAGAATTAGTCTTGCTTGGATTACTTAAATGAAAGTTGTGGTCTCTCCTATCCATAAGTTTTTTAATTTTCCTCATAATGGAAAAGTCATCATTGTTAACCATTGTCTTTATCAACCTTTAGTTCCTTGAGAGTCTTTTAACCTTGACTTATTTTTGCCTTCTATGCCTCAACCCACTCAACCTCGTAAAGATAATCTCTTTCGGTCCTATCAAAACTCCAAAATAAAAAATATTTGTGAACTTAGAAATCCTAAGGATATTCCATCTTCTTGCGTTGGACCTAAAATTATTCCTACACCACCTACACCTCCTCTATATGATTTCATTCCACTTCCTATATCTTATAAAATTCCAGTTGATGTTTTTTCTCAATCTAGTGTGGTTCCTTCTATTCTTCCTCCTAAAGAAGAAAAGGGCCCAATGTTGATTGATCCTAAACCAAACCAAATCTCAAGTAAAACCAAACGTAACTATTGTTCTCGTGATCACCGCCATGAACACTGTGCTAGAACCCTATGAATATTCTTCCCAAAATACATCCTCTCCCAAAACACCTATTGATGCTTTGATTCCCTTCGACCAACCTATGCATAGCCCAAAGGAGGGAGTTAATTGGAAAAAGATGAAATTGAACAACCATAACAATTCTATTCATATCTTGAATTATATTACGATTAATCTAGATGAAGAAGATAGTCTTGGGGATGATGTCTTTGATGTTCCTATTGTAACCAATGATGATATTCATGCTTGTGACTCTGATGACATGTATGAGCTTATTGATGTTAATCAAGATTTACAAACTAGATTTTCAAAACAATTATCTCTTAGTCCTAGTGACGAACAATGTGACTAATATTATTAGCATGGTCCTTGTTTCGAACTAACCATTGTTCTATCTGTCATGCTTTATTCCTTTTGTTTGTTTCCAGCCTTCCCTAAACACTACAGATCGAGATGGGAGGCTATTCAATATGATTGACTAGCTCCTCTTGTACAATGTAGTCTTGGAGTTTTCCTATTGTAATGTGATTCTAACATGATGTGTTGCTTGTTATATATTTTTTAGATTTCTTTAGACAACCATTGTTGCTCTGTTTATGCAGGGTGATAAAGGAATCAACCTATTGTGTCATTCCTCTATTTGTATCTCATTTCTTCTATATTTTGTTACATGTTATGTCATGCATGTGCCATTATTCATAAATGTGCCTTTGTGTCATCTAATTGGGGATGATGCAAAATGGTAGCTACCTATTCTTTTTGGTCTCTATAATGCCATCCCAAAAAGACTCTTCTTTGTAACTCTTACGTGTCATTCTTCCATTGTGCTTTTAGTTCTACTACCTTGGGGGAATGATGTCAATTAATTTTGATATAATATAAATGTATTATTATATGATCATACTGACCCTTGAGTTAGTAGATCCCTTTCATGCTCTCTTTTGTCATGTGTTTTATTTCCCTTGGCATGTCCTTTCCTGGGGCATCTCATAGTGGAAATGTCTCTTGTGGGTGCATGTATTCTCC
Source organism: Thuja plicata (assembly GCA_018584345.1). Lineage (NCBI taxonomy): Eukaryota > Viridiplantae > Streptophyta > Pinopsida > Cupressales > Cupressaceae > Thuja > Thuja plicata. The sequence goes on from MU226316.1 coordinate 3,382,759, forward strand.
ATTAAAGTTATTTATCTTGTTATGGATTTTGCAATCGCTTTAACATAGGGTCATGCACTCCAATTCTTGTTTCACATTTTGCACACACACACACACACACACACAATGATTGAATGCAACATCTTGCGGATGGCTAAAGAGACAATGCTTTCCTTGCGTTCATCTTTTCATCAGATCCCTTAATGGAGACAATACTTTCTTGAAGGAATGATCCTCCTTTTCTAGATCCCTTAACAAATACAATGCTTTCCTTAAGGATTGATCTTCCTTATTTGTGTTAGCACCTAAGAAATAAGTAACTTTCATCATAAATATACTAGGTTGTGATATTTTCCCATGTCTGTCTTAAGTGATTTATTTACAACTTTCCCACTACTATCATTTAAATCCCTTAGAATCAATAATGTCTCTTCCAAGAGTACTTAGTAGATTGATCAAAATAACCCATATTGGAGAGACTTCATAGAAGTTTCCCTAATCACAGAAAAATGCAGATGAAAACTCTTCGCAATGAGCAATTCAAGTATCATTATGAAATCACTAAATCTACAACAATTAAATAGCACATGGAATAAAGATACAAATGATCGACAAGATAGTACTTATTTCACCCTGAAGGAGTAAAGAATCGACCTGAGAACATAATGATTGCAAGGAAACTACAAAGTCACAATGAATCCTATGGTCACACCGATATCGGAAGGAGATATCAGTTGTATCCCTGATAGAAGGAACACAAGAATATCATGAAGGAAGAGGTGTGAATTATCTTCAGGAGATGCAATATGTTCGACCGATATCAGAGAGAAAAATGCCATCAGGTTGATTTTCTCAACTCTATCCGACCACACATATTTCTCCAAGGATGATCATGTCAGGAAGACAGTTGTCTTTTCTCTCCGATGGTTTTATAATGAGTCGATAAGGATTTCAGGGAGAATTTCAATATGTCTCCCCTATATCGGGAAGACCTAAACAATCAGAATAAGTCTTGTATATCTTTCTGAGTATGGGAATCAGGTCGATGCAGGATATTTTTCAGAAGAGTTTTATATGGTCACCCCAAAATACACAGACATATCGAAGAGACTTTCCTTCTCGGACAAAGATTTCATATTCTCAGTGATCACATGGGTCATGTTGATATCAAACTAACTTGACATCTATCTTAGAAAAATTACAAATGATGGAACCAAACACCTATCCCATTGAAGCTGTTGATTTAGAGTGAAACCAGAATGTGTTGTCGATTACCTGATAGCATCGGGAATAATTTTTGGTTCTCACCATGAATTCTCAAAAAACATAAGAGAAAATATGAAAGGACATACAATATTGATCGAACTGCCAAGATGTCATTCTGATTTATTTCAAAAGGTATTCCAATAGTCTTGACAATTAGTAGTTGAAATTAAAAACATGATTGGCACCAAATAGAGCATACAGTTCGATATGAGATTAAACAAGTCTTACCGATTAAGTGAAAATTCATTTCTTTGACATTTCAAAATTCAAAAATACATGTGCATTGATTATCAGAAGTCAACATTAATGGTCGCAAGGTTGGTTTCTATTTGAATAAATGTTGATGGAGTAAGTTGCATAAAAATGAATTTCTCAGAGCTGGAGATTGTAGAAAGAAGCGCTTGAGAAGAAAACAAAGGCCAAAGAATCTACCGAGTCAGAGTGTGTTTCATGTAAGCATAAAAATATCTCTGAATATTCAGTTTGTTCACAAAATTGAATTCTCCAAATTAGGGCTATAGTATTATGGATAGCCCTAAAGAACAAAAAGTAAAAAGACATAAAGGAGAAACTAGAAAACCTAAAAATAAAAAAAAATAAAAAATTGAAGTTGAATAGAGTGATGAAGGACAAAGAACAGAGAAAATTGCACCAAGACTTACTATCTCAATTCCCTGGATCTGGGCCAAAATCTAAAATAACCACACAATTAAGGCCTGATGTAGAGAGATTTCAGGACATACATAAATACATTGGTGATATATGGACCACTATTTGAGGCTATGAGTTGTTAATTTTTATTTATAATCATAGAATTAGGCATGAACCAGTCTGTAACCCATGGAAACTCAATTTAGGGAGACTAGTGGTGTTGAATGTCTTTGTAAGAATTGATCTCACCAAACTTCTAGTAGATAATTATAACCCAAAGGGTAAGGCCATCTTCAATATACAAGGTGAACATTTTTTTACATGTATCCAAAACAACAATCTCTGAATTGTTTGACCTAGATGATACATGTGACTACCCAATTGTACTTGAAGAGTTGAGAAATAATGGAGGATGGAAACCACTTACAAAAGGTGGAGGTTACCCTTGCACGAGAATATGAAAGACAATAATCTAGTTTCACTTGAAGATGATGACAACCCCCTTTTCATGTTGATTTGTTTCAACCTGACTTGAAGTATACTTATTACTCTATTGGACAAGTAGTGGGATTAGAGGCCCCTGACTTTATGTCAATTGAACCAACGGTGATTGCTACTAATTTTAAGTTCCATAACGCGAGACCTTTTGACTATGCAATACATGTATTCAGAATGATATACTTGGGGTTAAGTGCCATCAAGAAAAATTCTTCAAAAACCTACTTTAGACATTATTTTTAAGACTATTCATTGTCAGATGAGATCAAGATATTTTTAAGACCTAAAGACCTGGATGATAGGAAAATTATGGGTCATAATTGGAGTGACTAGTATTTTTTTTTCATTGTACCATGGTCAAAGTATATGTCTTTGAGGGCACACCTTTCATGTTGCCCAAAACTATTCCTGGCAGGATTTCTTATTTAGAGATTGTTAGATAATTGGACTACTCAGGTGTCATGAATTTGGGTGCACATTGCAAGAAATCAATTGTACCCAGGTTATTGTGTTTAGGATATTTCACTGTGGTGACAAGAGAAGGCTATGACCAAATTTTAGACAAACTGACAAAATACAACATGAGACATGCTACTCCCAGAGAAGGGTTTGATCTCGAGGGATATATGGATTAGGCTAAGAGGAAAAAAGGTTTTAGTTGATATATTCATGTCCCTTTCCCTCATAATGATATTCTTAGAAATCTTGAAGAAGCTGAGGTAGAGAAATTCATTGATGAGTATAGCAGAAAAATAGAGCAACCAAGTAATGAGTTGCAAGAAATTGAGCTTATATCTTCTGCTAGTGATGAATCCTCAATTGAGGATGTGCCTCAACATGAATTAGATCATATTCTAAAATATAGAAATGAGGAGTATCAACCTCCTGAAAACATAGAGCAAGAAATAGGTGATACTTATGGTAATATGGATGAAGACACAAGGCAATTAGCCCACAAGTCCCTTGTTTCAAATGATCAGTTCATTGGTTCTCTTGAATTCAAATCTTTTCTATATAGGTACAAAGGGAAGATACTGAGAGAGTCATTTGCACACATTACTCGAGATAATGAGAATTGACTATTAGACACTTTGAAAGAAGATGTTGAGAATGAGATGAACAATATGACCCCACAAAGGGGAATGAAACTGCTATAGGAGGCTAGTATAATGATCTTCTTGAGATGAAATATATATTTAGCTTTGGTGTTTGATAGTTTCTTGCATGAAAGTGGGGTGAATACCAAGTTTAGTCTAGAAGGAGTGGCAAAGGTCTACACTAGATCAAGGTATAAACTTGATGAGAAATCCCTCCTACTATGGGCTTTATATTCTACTCATAAGAAGTCTCTAATTATTAACAATGAGAAAGCATTCAGTCACATAATGACCTTAAAGGTAGGACATAATGACCCACTTACTACTGGAGACTTGGGTATTAATATTACCAAGTTAAATAAGGATCAAATTAAAATATTGATTAAGGAAATAGATATATACAAGGTGAAAAGTGAGAGGCTACTTAGAGAGAATGATTCTTTTAAGGATGAAGTTAAGGAATCTCCCAAAATAATTTTAGGTGCTCAAGCTCAAGAAGATGGTTCTCAATGGAAGGAACAATATGAAAAGATAAGCATGGAGAAGCAACAGTTAAGATCTCAAATAAGGAATTCTAAGTTTGATACAATTTATTTAATGATTCAAAAAATATTTAAAAACTTTATGACATGGGTTGAGAGATTTTGGGCATCATATTCAAAAAATTATAAGGCTCTCCCAAACATAAAAGACTAAGGGATAGATTGAATGAAAAACTTGGAGAATTGTAGCAGAGAAATCCTCCTGATAATGAAGCCCTTTTGTCTTTCCAAAGTGTGATTAATGAATATAAAGAGATGTATGAAGATTTGAAATATGAAAGAAAAGGATTTCAAATGTGGTGGGAAGAGGATTACCATCCTTGGTCAGAGAAGATAGAAATCCAAAAGGCTAGAGTAAATGCTGACAGAATGCAAGACAATTATCTGAGAGGCCTTGGATAATGCAAAGGGCCCCTCACTAGGAAAGGTTCATAGTGACTTGGAGAGCATGATCAACATCGAGTATACCATGAGGGATGTGATTCAGGATGCAAATACCTATGCACTCGAGAAGTATGTTAGTCATATAAAAAAGGCACATACATGGCTCATTAGAGCATAAGCTAGTTATGTCAAATGTTGTTAGTCTACTTTTTATTTCCAAAATACTTTTTGAAGAGGCCTGGCCTCTTTTAAGTATTTCTAATATAAGGAACTTTAATATGTAATTTTTGGATCATTAAGAAATATAATATAATCAGTACTCTTTCTATACAATTGTGATATAAGAGTTCTTTTCAAAGTTCGGTTCTCTATATAGTTTTTAATTTAAGTAATTAGATGCCATTTAAATTCTTATGTGATAAATTTATTATGTTAGAATGATTTAAATATCAAGTATATTGTGAATCATTTGAAAATATTAAGATATTTATAAAGGCTTGTCTGATTGGTCTCTTCAAGTAAGAGTTAAATTCAAGTGGATAAGTTTTGGTAGCATAACTAATCTTATCTTGTATGAAGAATTGGATAGGTGATAGCTTTATACAAGCTATAAATTTAAAAATTGTCATATAGGGTGATACATTAATATCTCCAAAGAATGTGACTTTTTACCCAAAGGAAGAGTAAGCACATGTTTTTAATATCATATTGTCATGCCCAAAATTTCACGCGCCCAAAAACGCAACAAATTTTTTTTTATGTAAGGTATAAGAGACTCTAAGGGCTACAGTTAGGGTTCCTAAGTATGAAAAGTTATTGCATTTTTGGGAACGTAAAATTTTGGGCATGACAACTTGGTATCAGAGCCAAGTTTCAACATTGGAACCTTAAACCCAATATGTTTCACAAAATTTAAAACACTTGTTTCAACCTTATCAAAAATAAATCAAACTTAGTTAAAACAATCACAACAACTTTAAAAAATTATCTTCATACTACAACATTAATTTCAAATTATCCCCTTCTCGTATTGTGTAGGATGCCTCCAGTAACGCGAAAATCTCATGCCCGTGGACGAGGCCATAAACGTGCCCCTCCAGTACGTGTTCAGATAGAACATGATATAGGGGGTATTGGTGACGAGCAGAGGCCTCCTCTCGAACAACCTCCCAATCCCAACTAGGATGTACTCAATGCTCTTTAGAATCTGGTTGGGATCATTTTGGAGAGGATACCATAGGGTAATCAGTAGGCAGGACCTGGGGGTGTAGCACGTGAGCGCAGTAGGAGTCCCCCACCTAGGATTGTGGAGGACCAGCCTGACCACGAGGGTGAATCAATACACATGCCACCTCCAGAGGCATTTGTTCCAGCTTATGAGAGGGTACCCTGTGACATAGAGGACCACATTAGGGAACTATATGCCTTAACCCACCACATTTTTCAAGAGCCATGGGTGGGAGTGAGGCTAAGGATTTTATTTTGAGCCTCGAGAGGTGTTTTGGATTGCGCCCTTATGGGAGAAATACAAGGGCACACTTTGCTATCCACTTGTTGAGAGGATCAACAACTATTTGGTGGAGGACAGAAGACTTGAAGGGTAATCTGGCTATTGACACCCTTACTTGGAGCACCTTCTTAGAGATATTCAGAGAACGTTACCTATATGAGCACTATAGGCAGTGACAGATAGATGAGTTTCATGATCTTCAGTAGAGAGGACTCATCGTCACAAAGTATGAGTGTAAGTTCCTGGAACTTCTACCCTATGTAGATTATATGAGAGATGAGAAGATCAAGGTCAACCGCTTTGTAAGGGGGTTGAATGCATCTATATCTAGTTCAGTACACATGGAAGCACCAAGGAACGTAGAAAAGGCCTTGATTGCTGAGGAGACTCAGGGTAGGGGACAAGATGCACGAGATCGGTCTCAGAACTGAAATACCATACCACAGAATTCAGGGTATCAAAAAACACACTAGAAGGGTAATAGAAATAATCATAATAATAACAGGCATTCATTGGGGTCCTAAAAAACCTCTTCATCTTAGCAGCAGTCACATCAGGGACAGAGATAGAGGGCTCCTCAGGGGAAACAGGGCTCCAAGCCCAAACTATGGCAGTCACAGGCTCCTAGTAGGGACCAGAGGTCACGAGCATCATCTACACCCCCAGATAGGACTCAACAGTCCTCCAGGGGTGGTTTTAGTGGTTCTAACAGGATAGGGGGCTCATAGTTCTCCAAATCCCAGAGTACCCAGTTTTAGACTCGAGGACCATGCTACTCATGTGGTGCCATGGGCTTGGCTAGGGACTGCCCTCAGGGGGGTGGTCAACGCACTGCAACATCAGAGCCCATAGTTGGAGATATGGGTAGATCCCATAGAGCTTTTGTAGCAGTTGAAAACCGCTAGGCAGAACATCAGGCTACTATGATTGAGGCTTCAGGTATGATTGGAGGTAACAAAGTTACTAATCGATTTGATTTAGGTGCTACAGATTCATTTGTTTCTCCATTAGTCATGGAGCATTGCAGGCTAGTGGCAGCTAGACAAGAAGTTAGTTGGGAGGTAGAATTAGCCTCAGGTTCTAGAGCACTTGTCACTTCCTTAGTTAAGGATTTCCAAATTCATATTGGTACAATGGCTACTATAGCAGATCTATGTATCACACCTCTTGGGTCCTATGGGATAGTACTTGGCATGGATTGGCTTTATGCCCATAGGGCCAAGCTAGATTGTCGGCAAAAGAAGGTAGAATGTTTAGATGATGACGACAATGCTACAGTTATTCCAGGGGTTCAGAGGGTGGTGTTCCTTCATACTATCTATGCTATGTAGCTTAAGTAGTGCATGCAAATGGAGTGCCAGTTATTTTCCATCACTATCAGTGATAGGGAAGAAGAAGAAGAAAAGGAAACCTCTCTTGATGATCATCCTATGTTACAAGAGTTCACAGATGTGTTTCCTTCAGAATTACCCGGTATGCCTCCCCATAGAGTAGTTGATTTCCATATAGAGCTCATTCCAGGAGCTGCACCATTATCTAGGGCACCATACAGGATGTATCCTAATGAGCTTAATGAGCTCAAGATTAAGCTAGAGGAGCTCCTTGAGAAGGGACACATACGACCTAGTGTCTCTCCTTAGGGTGCACTAGTTATCTTTGTCAAAAAGAAGGATGGATTGCTCAGATTGTGTATGGACTACAAGAAGTTGAACAAGTTAACCATTAAGAATCAATACCCACTGCCTAGGATTGATGACTTGTTTGATCAGTTACAGGGTGCCTGTGTGTTCTCCAAGATAGATCTTAAATCAGGATACCATCAGTTGAGAATCATGGAAATTGATATCCACATGACAAATTTCCAGACTAGATACATACATTATGAGTTCACAGTTGTACCTTTTGGTCTTACCAATGCCCCTGCTATATTCATGAGCCTCATGAATGGGGTATTCCACACGTTCCTTGACAGATTTGTGGTTGTGTTCCTTGATGACATATTGATATATTCTTGTAATGAGAAGGAACATGAGGAGCACTTGAGGTAGGTATTACAGTGTTTGAGGGATAATCAGTTGTATGGCAGCTTGTCAAAATGTGCCTTTTTCAAATCAAAGGTCAGATATTTAGGTCATGTTATATCATGTGATCGAATCTCAGTGGATCCATCAAAGATTAATGCCATTATGAATTGGACAACACCTACTACTGTGACCGAGGTTCGGAGTTTCATGGGTCTCGTAGGATACTACAAGCGATTTGTTGAGGGTTTCTCTAGGGTGGCTCATCCTATCACATCCCTTCAGTGAAAGGGAAAGAGATTTGAATGGACAGAGAAGTGCGAGAGGGTCTTTCAGGAACTCAAGAAAGCACTTACCAGCGCACCTATTTTAGTAGTGCCAGAGCCTTCAGCAGACTTTGTGGTCTACATGGATGCATCCTTAGATGGTTTGGGGTCAGTACTTATGCAGGATGGGCGAGCTATAGCATATGAGTCTAGGAAACTTAAGACTCATGAGTTCAATTAACCTACCCATGACCTTGAGCTTGCGGCAGTGGTGCATGCATTAGTAAGATGGTGACACTTTCTCTTAGGACATTGATTTGAGCTCCATTCCGACCATCAGAGTTTGCAGTATATATTCACTTAGCCAAACCTTAACACTAGGCAAAGGAGGTGCATGGAGTTCTTATGCGAGTATGACTTTGATGTCCATTATATCAAAGGGAAGGAGAATGTAGTTGCTGATGCCTTGAGTAGGAGGCGACACAAGTTATCATCCATGATCACTGGTGCAGATTTGAGAGATCATATACTACATCATTTGCAGGAGGATGAGTTGTATGTAGAGGCTTGTCAGTTGATTCGATCTCAGAGACCCCTCATGGGGAGATTTTTAGAGTATTCCTTGGAGCCTGATGAACTATTACGTCATAGGGGAGGCATCTATATACCTTCTTCCAGGGATTTGCATAATACCATTATGCTAGAGGCTCATAGAGCCCCTTATGTAGCGCATCCTGGAGTTAGTAAGATGCATGCTGATTTGAGACAGCTCTATCATTGGCCGGGAATGAGGCAACACATTGCAAAGTTAGTAGCTTGATGCCTTGAATGCCAGAAGGTTAAGGCAGAGCATGGTCATCTTGGAGGAGTCCTTCAGCCTCATGAGGTACCTATGTGGAAGTGGGATGTTATATCCATGGATTTCATTGTCGGTCTCCCTATGTCATCTCATCGCCATGATGCCATCTTGGTAGCAGTTGACAAGTTGACCAAAGTTGCCCACTTCTCACCCATCTGTACCACTTTTATAGCTCTAGCAGTGGCATAGGTTTTCTTGAGAGACATTATCAGACTGCACAACATTCCTCATAAGATCATTTCTAACAAGGATTCTCTCTTCACATCATCATTTTGGAGGGAATTATAGACAGCCTTGGTCACAAGGCTCAATTTTAGCACAACTTATCACCCAAAGATAGATGGTCAGACAGAGAGAGTCAATCAGGTACTCGAGGATATGCTCTATATGTATATTATGGACCATCAGGTTAAGTGGGAGGAGTACTTGCATTTAGTAGAGTTTGCCTATAATAATGGGCATCATTCATCCTTGGGTATGCCGCCATATTAGGCATTGTATGGTAGACCTTGTAGGACACCTTTGAGTTGGGATAGGATGGAGGATAGGGTAACCATTGGACCATAGTTAGTTCTAGAGATGGAGTAGCAGGTAGCCTTGATTAGGCAGCATCTTCTAGAGGCGCAGGATTGACAGAAGAAGTATGTCGATGCAAAAAGGACAGGTCGGGTCTACATAGTCAGAGATAGGGTCTTCTTGAGAGTGCGGCCTCATAAGAGTCCAATCCATTTTAGAAAGGGCTCTAAGCTTGCACCTTGATTTGTGGGACCGTTTGAGATATTGGAGAGGATAGGACCAGTTGCCTACCGTCTAGCCTTGCCACCTAGCCTGTCACGCATCCATGATGTGTTTCATGTTTCTTTTTTGAGAAAATATATTTATGATGAGTCTCACATGATAGATTGGGATGCCTTACAGGTGGAGTCAGACGGGTAGCTAGCATTGGAGCCTATTCACATTTTGGCATGCCGGATGCTGGGCCTACGAGGCCGAGAGGTGGACCAGGTTAGGGTTCAGTGGGATTTCTATGATGAGGTTATAGCTTTATGGGAGGACACAACGTAGATGAGAGCTTAGTATCCCCATATTTTTGATGAACTCCAGGAGGAAGTTCAAGCCTAGGGGGGGAGGATGTGAGGCCTCACCCCGAACCCCATCGTAGTTTTCCAATTTTTCTTCTTATGATAGACTTAGCACATGATACTTTATGTTTTGATGAACTATGGACCTTACGGATTTTATGCTTTATGTCATGGATCGATCATTTTGGATGTTGGATACATGATACTTTATGATGCACCTTATGGACTATATTATGTTTCTATTATGGACATTTATTTTGAGACAATTGATTTGGAAAAATATTATGGTTATGTTATGGGTTATTGATGATAGGAGAATTATTAGAAATGGATATTTAATTTGAGATATCATGCAATGTGAATTGTACTTAAGACCATGACATGTCAACTTGGGAATGGTTGTTCACCTACCTAGGTAAGTACATTAGTGGATCCCCATATGCATACCTTGGTTTGGGAGATGGAGGTGTGGTCATCTCATTTGAATTTCGTAAGTACCTTTTTAGTGGATTTTTGGAGGGGTTAAAAAGTGCCTAGGGGTGTGTTGGGGTCATTTTTAGTTATCCCACTTGTTATACCAATAGGTAAGGCTCATTTTAACCCTAGGATAGCCTCTGGTTGACCAAGAGACCCTTCCAAAAATTGGTTTCCCAAGTTGGACGAAAATCATGGTCTTAAGTACAATCACAAGTGTCAAATAACACACACAAACATTTACACATAACTAGGACATGTCATAACATTTACACATAACTAGGACATGTCATATCCACTTGGGCATAACCACAAGGAAAACAAATATGAAAATACATTTAAGGAATACATTCCCACAATCAACCATTTATGTTTACAAATTAAATTACAATACAACGATGCCTTGTCTCTCATTAGACACAACCTTGGCTTAACGGAGTTCACATATACCTATGTTTGGTTCCCCAGATTAAATACCATGGTCTCATACCTGCACACTCAATTCAAATATCAGTAGTCCGAGGAGATAAATATACATCATAAAGAAATAAGCAATAATCAAAACTTAAGCGAACATCAACATACTAAGTTTATTACTTAAGATCACAAGAAATAATAATTTCATTTAAGCATATAACATAAGGTAAGATTCAAATTGCATGATATCTCAAATTAAATATCCATTTATAATAATTCTCCTATCATCAATAACCCATAACATAACTATAATGTTTTTCCAAATCAATTGTCTCAAAATAAATGTCCATAATAGAAACATAATATAGTCCATAAGGTGCATCATAAAGTATCATGTATCCAACATCCAAAATGATCAATCCATGACATAAAGCATAAAATCCATAAGGTCCATAGTGCATCAAAATATAAAGTATCATGTGCTAAGTCTATCATAAGCAAAAAAACTGGAAAACTACGATGGGGTTCGGGGTGAGGCCTCACACATACATACTTATCAGAACAAAATAATAGAAGAATTATAAAAATAGAAGAAATAGGATTAAAGTTAGCATCGAGAGAATAAGGAATAAGAAATTAGTACAACTAAAAGTAGGAAGTAAGAAGTTAGTTAGCATTTAGATAAATAATTCTTGGAAGAACATGTCATTTTAAGATAAAAAATAAAAAATGGATTGCAAGAGAATCAAATATACGTAATTATTCTAAATGTGTACCTACCTTGGTCTAGTAGAGAAAAAATTAAAAGAGACTTTGATCCTATCAAGGATTGAATATCATTCGTTGGCCAAGTTATTTATGGATTTTGATCATATAAATTGGCATAATCTTAGAATTCTCCAATCTGTTGATTTGGGAAGCAACACTTTGATCTATTTGGAGAAAATTCTTTCCTTAAGCATGATCACCATTTTGGATCCATTAATGGAGACAATAATTTCCTTAAGGATGGATCCTCTTTGATGGGTTGACTAGAATAATACTTCTTTCTAGATTATCAATGCAATTTTTTGTAGTTCTTTCTCTTTGTATGATCCATAGTAAGGCACTACCTTACTAGGCTAGTGGTTGTGTTTATCTCTTTCTTTTCTCTCTTATCTCTCTTCCAAGCGATGTCTCTCTTATTTTGGTTTTGGATTTGATATGTACTTAAGTAACTTGGGGGATTGATGTTTATTTTCTCCTTAACCTTGATAGTTGTTCTCATGCATTGATATACATAGCCGTGAGCATGATTTTGTCTCATACTCCTACTAAAGTGGGAGCTAAATGTACCCTCCTAAAAATTTAGCATCCATAATTGGATGTTATATTAGGACCTATTAGACCCCATTTTGGTAATTTTGAGGTCAAAGTGTCTGTTATGCTTGATCCTGACAACCTGCTCTTTTTCCTCCTACATCTTTTCACTCCTCCTGACACCCAATTCAAATTTGGACCCAATATCCTAGGAATATAACGTTTCAAACATTTTGTTCCCACTTCTTGGGCCCAAATTTGGCTTGGGGCCCTATGTCAAGGTTTTATTGGGAAATTTAATCTTTTGGTTGGCCTAGCTTACTTTTGAATCCTAAAATGTAGGATTGAGTATATAAACCCTATATCTTTTATCATTTTGATATACATGATCAAATGAAAGTATTTTGGAAACAAAACTATCAAGTTTTCAAGTTATATTGAGAAAATTGGATTCAATATTTGAAGGAAAGCATCCAAGATCAAGCTCTCCAAGTCTCCAATTCTTCAAGATCATCCAAGTTAAAGGTAATATTCTCCAATTGAAGCAATTTTATTTCCCATTATGGCCAATTAGAGGAATTATCAATCAAGAAAGAAGACCCTTCTTCCATTCTCATCCATTCTCCTTCTTTGCAAATGATTATCAAGCATATCTACATTGAAGATCTAGGATTTGAAATCATAGATCCATGCATTTGTGAGGGAATCCTTGGTTTCTACTCGACATTTTAAGGTCAACTCATTGATTACAATTACAGTCAAGCATCTTCATGGGTATGAGAAATTTACACATCTATCCACGAGGTTTTATGCAAGGTGAATCAAATATTTACCTTTTTACATACTTTCATTTATAAAATTTCATTTCATTTATAATAAGTTTAATTCCTAAATAGGGGTTCGAACAAGGAAAACCCATTTAGACAACTATGTGAAAGAACAGGTTACAGAGCTGTTGTAGGAAATTCGGAAAAATCAGATACTCTCGGAAGCTCCCGATCATTTTTAGGAAAAAAACATGTGAAAAAACATTTAAAACATTATATTCCATGCATTATGTTCCCATATTTCATGTATAGGTCAGATCCATTCTCTGGTTTTTGTTTCCGTTAGTTACAACTCTGTCATTCTGTATCTGTCAGTTATTCATAATTTTCCACCTACTTGTCTATATTGTCATCTACATTAAATGTTTCTTATCATTTTCATAAATTACATACTTAGCAAAGGATCACTACCCCATTCAATGCTTGAGTATCCTCTTGAGCCTAGTAGAGGCATCTGTTGCGACTAAAAAATGCAGTATGGGTTTTTGAAGTACCATGTTAAAATTTTGCAATTTGAAGCCCTATGATCGCTTTTTGTGCCTATTTACCCAAATAAGTTTGAATGTCTACCATGCATTTCAAGTACTCATCACATTTTTTTTTACATTTGAAGACATCACAGGTCATCAATTTTGAGTTTTAAGTTGTTTCGTGATGTCTTGTTTTGATCACTTGTCCAAATCTGCATTTTTGCCTAAGTGTCAATTTGTTGCAACGGGCCCAGTTTGATTTTGAATAACTTGTGTGTAATTGAGTTTCATGGGTCACCATTTTGGTAATGTTGAGAATGCATATCAAAGAGCCTATATTTCAAATCCCAAGTTATTTGGAGTCCGTTTGATAGGTTTTATGATCCCTCAAAGTTGGTCGTCCATAATATCTTGTTTCTTTGTTCTGCCTAGAATTCTGAGTAGCCCTGTTTGACCAATTGTAACTTTTGACCTTGTGACCCGATTGAAAAAATTCCTTTTGTACTCCATTATAGAGGTCAAATAATTCTTGAGTATCCATCTTCAAGTTACGACAAGTCTATTTGGTTAGTTTGCTAAGCCCATTCCATTTGCATTTTCTATCAGTATGCCAAACTGTCAAATGCAGATTTCTGAATGACCTACTTTGAGGTCTTACAATTTTACACTCAGTTGAATGGAATGGACAATTGAATGCTACCCTATATTTTAGGCATGGAAATGTGCTACCATGAATATTTTTAGGCCTTGATGAATCTGTTTGCCCAGTTTGCCAATCTGATTCCATATGCAGTTTCTAACAATTTAATGCAGATCAGTTGCACAGTTTGGTCGGAGGCCCTGTTTGTGAGGTTATATCTTGATTACTGTGATTGGTCATATTAAGAAAATGGTACCCCTATGTTGTAAACCAAATTTACTTTTATTTTTCAAGATCTCAGGTCCTAAGGGTTTTGTATGCACACTTCCCCAGATGCTTTTCATTTGCAAAAATCATTTTCCTCATGTTTTCTGTTTTTGATATTTCCAAGTGGCTACTTTCAAGGGGCTCCCAAATGTATCCAGGTGATCATCATGAGTTGTGCTTCTGGATCCATATTCTCCATATAACATATTTCCAATATCCAGAAGCTCAGATCTTTAGGAGGTCATTTGACTTACTTTCAAAGTCAAAATCGGATGTATTTCACTGTTATTTGACAAGGTGATTTGCAGAATTATTCTGAATAGGCAACTTGGGTGATTAGAATCTTTTGACTTGTTTGGTTTTGCCATGTGTCATTTTTTAGTATGGAAGAATGTCAATCATAGGACGTGTGTGCCCAATGCCACGCTCTGGTTACTTGTTTTTGTCAGTTTTTAAGGCCAGTTCCAGAGGCCAGTTGCCATAAATGAGATCCCTTTACAAAAGTATCAAGAGCGATTATAAAGTCCGCCAGTCTGATGCTTTGTAGTTTGATTGCAATATATTTTATACTTACAATGGGGAAGCATAGCTGAAGCACATGAACTTTGCGCCATGAGAAAAAAAGTGGAAGCATAGACAAGATGTGTTAATGATTTCATAAAAGTGAACTTAGTAAATGTGAATGCCAAAGTATTAAAACCAAGTTGAAAGTTTGCATTTTAAATATCAAAAGAGGAAACATTCAAAGAATTGCAATTGAAATGAAGGTGCAAACAAGGCTACCTTGCGTGGGAGATGGTCAGCGCAGAGAATAAAATAAGGATTTTTAATTAAAATCTCAGAGCAAGTGCAAATTGCAAATGCATAGAAGTCAGTACATGAGTGAAGGTTTTAAAATGAAAATAGAGAAGACACTTGGCAGGTGTAAGGCCAAATTCTAAAACCTCTACCATCCTCATATGATATGCATATTTATTGAAGAGGCCAGCACACCATTTTAAAACCAGATGATAATGCATCCAAAGGACCAGCTCTTGACTCAACATGGAAACATAGATAGTGCACGTGAACTGTCTGATGGACCGTTTCCAAGAATTGTTTGACAAAGAGTCAGCATAGACATAAATGTGCAGTCTAGAAATAAATAGAAGGCCATGCGCTGGAATAAGGAGACTATGCAAGTTTTAAAATTTACAAACACAATGCCAGAGGAACATTGCGCAGCATTTTGGAGGATTTTGAAGTAAAAAAGACATTTGAAATTCATTGCAAATGCATTGCGCAGGAAATGTAATATGGCAGGTGTAGAGTAGCCAAAGTCCATGCATTGTTGAAGACCTCTACACATTAAGCCAGCAAGCAGAAAACAAAGAAAACCACAGAAGTCTATGCTGCTTTATGGACAAGAGCAGATACCTAGCGCATGAGAAAGTATTGTTTTGAGGATGAAAAGAAGTCAAAAAGTTTCAAAGCTAATGTTATTGGTAGGGCAAACATCTGAGTAGGATGCATATGGATTAAGAGGTAAACCCAGCAAGTCTCTGTGCAAGGCTTTCGAAGGAGGGGCCATGT
Source organism: Thuja plicata (assembly GCA_018584345.1). Lineage (NCBI taxonomy): Eukaryota > Viridiplantae > Streptophyta > Pinopsida > Cupressales > Cupressaceae > Thuja > Thuja plicata. The sequence goes on from MU226316.1 coordinate 3,398,880, forward strand.
TTTGTATGTTCTTTCAAAACATTAGACCAAATGGCCACGCATGGTATCCAAGTATTTAAGATTTTAAAAGGCCCAAACAATCTGCACAAGAATTTTGAAGAGAAGGCTACACAAATGGGAGATGTGGTACTTCTTCAGTGTTGCAAAATACCAAAGAAATCAACCCATGACATAGCAAGGAGCAGCTAGCACAGCTGCAAGGAAGTTTCAAGGTTGCAAAATATAAACCAAGTGCCAAATCTCCTGCGCAGCCTATGGAAAGAGACAAAGTAGTATACCAGAAGCCCCAAGAAGAATGCGAAATTAGCCAAGGAGTGGAGTGCTCAGTGGAGAATGGAAAATGGAGAAGAACCAATGCAAAAGGGCCGCGCAGGTTTAATCCTAGGCTTAAAAGGTGAAAAACCAAATATCCCACATTCTTTGCATTTGGGGTTTTTGTTTTGTTTATATACTCTAGCGGTTACTTTATGTAATAAGTAAAAGCCAAGAGGCTTTTTGAATGGCGTGCCTTGGCTAGAAGGATTAGTGTGTGGCGAGGCCCACATATTTTGAAGTAAAATACATTGAAGGCTTTAAAAACCCAAAAGGATTTATCACACATTGAGCAGGAAGTGGGAAACATAAATGTTTATATGCAACAAGACACTCATATGACTTTGAAGAAGCAAGAGGAAGCTATCCACGCGTGTAGGAGCCTAGGAATCACCTCAAAAACTGTGCCTCAAAGAAGAACTCCCAAATTTTGGTGGGACCTGTAAGGATAACATGGAAGGTGAGTTGGCTTAAGAGGCTACAGGTTCAGGTGTGGATCTCGAGGTGGCCAAGATCGACAGATGGCTTAACGGCTTAATGAGAAAGTTGCAAGGAGGATATGATTAATCCATTAAGCCATTGGTCCATGTGGCACCTCAAACACATGGTGCCTAGTGGACTAGCGAGAAAATCAGAGGATGCCACATGGTGCAGATCAGGTGCCAAGTGGCGCAGATCCAGTGCAATTCAGAGGCACCAATCAGACATTGACACGTGGTGCCAAGTGGACCTACAGACCAATCAGAGGGTGCCACTGGGAAAAATATGGTAAAATGTGCATATTTAAATGATTTTTTAATTTGAATTTATTTCAACAAAGGAGTTAAAAGGTGTGCAAGTTCAAAAAAATCCTAGGGTTAACTTAATGGCTTAAAGGGAAGATGCTCAACATCTAACCACTAAGCCATTAAGCCTGAGTGACAAGTGACAAGAGCTAGTAAAAAGGGATTAAAATGAAATATTTAAATAAATTCATCTCAAAAGGCAAAGGGTTAAAGAACTTGCAAGTTCAAAAAGATCCTATGGTGGACTTAATGGCTTAAAGGGAAGATGCTCAACATCTAACCTATAAGCCATTAAGTTTGATTGACACTTGGCAAGATGAGATGAAATCTAGGCAAATTGAAATATTAAAGTTAAATTTCATCTCATTTCAATAGTCCAACTATTGAAAAATAAATTAAATTCAAATTGAAAATATTTCAAACTGTTAAAGGAAATCTGCACGGGAAGGCAAAGTTTGACTGATGTTTCAGAGGGAAAATTTTATCTGAAATATGGAGTAGCATATATCACCGGAAAGGTCTCAGAATGAAGATTATGATTTTGCAATCCATTTGAGGGCAAATCATATCAGATTCTTGCAGTTTTAGTTGGAAGCAGTTGTAGATATTTTTGAGGAGCAGACAAGTGTCGGTGACTGATTTTTTTTTCTTTCTCCTATATCTGGTTTCTTCTCTGATTGTATCAAATATGTTGAAATTTATGCGGCTAGGCAGTATTCTAGTTTTGGAGTCTTATTTTTGTGTTCATGGTCTTGCAATGTACATATCCAAATGAATTTTAATGAAGAATGATGGAATCCCTATTCAAATATCTGTCTGATGTCTTTGTATGCTTGGTTTTAATTCTTGTGTATTAATCTATAAGGCATGTTAATGAACCAGTTACAAGGTAGCTGTGGGTTTGAATTTGAGTTTCTTTCAAGGAGGGAGTAAGTCTTGTTTTCAAATTCTAAGAGTTTAGGGTTAGCACATGAATTTAATGTCCAAATATTGAAATGAGAAGAATGGATTGTAAGGCATTTCATTCGGGTTCTTTGAGTTTGGAGTTAGGGTTTTCTGGGAATGCATATTTTTTTGACTCTATTGCCCAATAGATAAGGCACTGGTCCTTTGCTGTTTATGCAATTTCATCATCAAATCATTAAATTCAAATCATTTTCCCTTTCCTGTTTAAGAGCATAAATGTGTACAAGTTGCATTGAATAGTGCAAATATGTTTGGTGATTCCTTGTAGAAGTGAATCTGATAGGTTAGCCTGCCTGGGCCTCCAGGTTCGAAGAGAAGAAGGGTGAATATCCTTGTTGTTACGTTGACCATTTCCCTAGTTCTTAGAAGATCATACAGGTGGGATCCTGTATAAGACTGGTTGAGTTGAACTCCCATGTTTTATAAGTTTGAGAACTATCCACGGTCACATATGCATAATGAGATTTAGCTATTAAGTCATTGTATATGCATATTTTATCATGTTTTTGGTGCACCCGCCTGAGTGTGTGGAAATCAAAGTAGAAGGAGGATCAAATCCTCATTAATTAGTCTTTTCTTTCCCCTTAGTTTGCAAGAATGAGCTGACTCTTGTGAGCTAGACAAAAATCCACAGGTTTGGTTTGCGTTGTTACTTTTAGAATCAAGGGATACAAGAAAAATCACTAACAAAATGACGACTCTACTGGGGAGAAATGGATTGTTGTAAAGTCTAGAATGACTAACTATTTATCATCCATTTCTTGATCAGTTTATTAAATCTTTTCCCATATCTTTGTGGGTGGCGACTCTGAATTCTTGTGCAGCCCAGTGGCATTGATTTACATGTAAAATTTTAGAGATTTTACAGTATATTATTTGCAGATTTGAAGCCCTTGTTAGTTTTTTTTGGCAAGGAAGGATAAAATATTAGATGGTTGTTTGAGTGAGTTTACTTTCGCTAGCTGTGAAAGAGTATCTCAGTAGCAACAACAAAGGTATTCTGCTTCTCACGTGTTTTTCTTTCATGAGAATTAAGTGATTTATACAGATTGCCTCTACCAGCAAGGGTTGTCCAAAATCCTTTCATACCAAGAGGTATGAGCCATTGTGTTTTGATGGCATTAAAGATTTTCCACATGATGTGCCTCATGAAATCATAGATTATTTGCCAAAATTTTGTGGAGATCAAGTTGTTTCAGCGAGTCATCATGTTCAAATGTTCATTGATTTATTGGGTGACTTTGAAATAAATTATGAAGATGTATACATGAAGTTGTTTGTCCAAACTTTGAAAGATGATGCTAGGGCCTGGTTTTCTTTTTTACTAGCTTGTTCAGTTTCTTCTTGGGATGAATTGCATGTTGCCTTCATGGAACAATTTGGTGAGAGAATAAATTTGAGTGATGTATTTACTGATTGGTTGAATCTTAAGATTAAAGAAGATGAATTAGTTCTTGATTTCAATATAAGATTTGCAAGAGCTTTGCATGAAATACCTAAAAAAATAGACCTCAAGATCATGTGTGTGTTGTGGTTTACTTTGATGCATTTGCAAGAAGATGAGTTATAGGTTGAGAGATAAGGAACCTAAAACTTTGCATAAAGCTTTTAGGACAACAATAGAGATTGAAAACAATGTCAAGTATGGAATGACAAAGAACCATTTCTCTAGAGGGATTTTTTGGCAAGATACATTTGAGAATGGACAAGAGTATTGTGAAAATTTTGCAGCTCCAAGTAGGTGTATTGATACCTCTGCTTTGGTCTCTAATCAGGTCTTGAATTCAGATTTGAATAGATGTATGGTTAATAATCCTTTGTTGCATACAGAAGAAACTTCTAATTAAGATGGCAATACACATGTCCCTAAAATGCTAGCAATGAGTGATGTTTAAAATACTTTTGATGCTGAATTTCTCAATAAATATTTTCCTTACAAAGTTATATTAGAAATACCCTCTCATTTTGATCCTAGATGCAATGATACTAACTATGTTTTGAATGCTGAAGAGGATGTGTATGTTTTACACTCTTATGAGGATGAAGAGGATGTTGAAACCTATATCTCGCAAGAGAATGATATGTTGGAGAATGCTGATCCATTGTGTGAGCTGAGTATAGCATGGGAAGATAAGAGCATTCATGGAAGTGAATGCAAATCAGCATGTGAAGGTAAGAGTATCTTCACCAATTCTGAAAATAATCTTCTACATCAGCATGATGCAAATGAGTTTGGTATCGAGAGCTTTGAAGTGGATTTGGTGTCAAAACTTAAGGAAAAAGAGATAGTAAATTATGGTTTCCTTGATGAGATGGAGTATGATACTATCTTGCAACTTTATCATGATATTATGGATGAAAATCAGAATGAAGATCAACTAGTTGCGTCTTTTCAGTCAAAGGGTAAAGTGCTAAATGAGTGTGTTTTTGAAATCCCTTCATTTAATGATGATCAATTGAAGCATATGAATTGTTTATGTATTGAAAATCCCACACATGATGAGAAAATTGAGGATGATTGGTGTCCTTTCCCATCTCCTCCGGTTGAAGAAGGTAGTATGAATTTGTCATCCACTTTTTTGCCTAAGGATAGAGGCTTTGAATCAACTTACATTGATATCTCTGATTTTGAATCATATGCTGAAAGTGATTATGACAGTGATTATGACAACAGGGGTACTAATATCTTCAAAGTTTTTACTAGTGATGCATTTGATGAGGACATTGATATTGATCAGCTATCTCTTTGTTACCATGTTCATATGGGAGAAAAATACGGTGTCATTAATCCATTGTTTGAGGAATGTTTTGAGTCTTTAGATTTAGGTTATTCTAATTTTAATGTTGAAAATATGTCAATATGCAGTAAGAAATCAGATTGTATATCTTCCTAGGCTAAAAGTGATTGTGAGTTTGAATGTGCATTTGATGAGTCCATTGTTCCATGTAGTGAGCAGGACTATGATGATGGTCAGCTGGTTCCTTGTAACCGTGTGAGTGATTTGCAAGTGGAAGAGGTTTCCAATTCATGTTTTGAGGAACATGTTGAGTCTTTCCATTGTGAAGTCTTTCTAGATTTTGGTATCCATGGTATTTGTGAGTATGAGTCATTTAGCTTCTTTATGGATCAACCGGCTAATGAAGGGGTAATGCAAGTGGAGTTTGATGTTTCTTATGGTAATGCATTTCCTCATTGTCATGGTTCACATTTTCTAATGTTTGTTGATGTGAAGGATGAGTTTCATACTTTTGGTTATGCTTATTCTGATAGAAGAACTTATGAAGGCATGAAAGGAATTTCAAATAAGGTATTCTTCATTTTTATGATTCCTTATGAATTTGAACAACAACGATACAAGTACATTTTCATTATGATATTTGTATGCCAAGGAGAAAATCAGATTTTTGATAGAGGCAAGTGATGATTTCAGTTGTGGAAAGGGTTTGAGGTCTTTTTTGGATAATTTGTATATGTTTTATAGTTTCTTTCTTTCCCTTTCAGTCGTGTGGTGTGTTTCCTTTCAATAAAAGGGTTCCAAGTTTTTGAGTTGGAAAGGAGAAGGAGAAGAAGGAGAAATAAGAGAGAAGAGAAAGTCTAATTTTATTTTTGGGTGGTTTTCTTCTACCAATGATTCTGAGATTCTCTGCATACCCACATGAGGCACACATCCACGACCAGAGCCACTGCTGGGACTAAAAAATGCAGTAAGGGTTTTTGAAGTACCATGTTAAAATTTTGCAATCTGAAGCCCTATGATCGCTTTTTGTGCCTATTTGCCCAAATAAGTTTGAATGTATACCATGCATGTCAAGTACTCATCACCTTTTTTTTGACATTTTAAGACATCCCAAGTCGTCAATTTTGATTTTTAAGTTATTTCGTGATGTCCTGTTTTGATCACTTGTCCAAATCTGCATTTCTGCCTAAGTGTCAATTTGCTGTAAAGGGCCCAATTTACATTTGAATAACTTGTGTCTAATTGAGTTTCATGGGTCACCATTTTGGGAATATTTAGCATGTATATCAGAGAGCCTATATTTCAAATCCCAAGTTATTTCAAGTCTGTTTGATAGGTTTTTTGATCCCTCGAAGTTGGTCTTCCAGAGATATCTTGTTTCTTTGTTCTGCCCAGAATTATGAGTAGCCCTGTTTAACCAATTGTAACTTTTGACCTTGTGACCTAATTGAAAAAATTAATTTTGTACTCCATTACAAAGATCAAATAATTATTGATTATCCATCTTCAATTTACGACAATTCTATTTGGTTAGTTTCCTAAGCCCATTCCATTTGCATTTTCTATCAGTATGCCAAACTATCAAATGCAGATTTTTGAATGACCTACTTTGAGGTCTTAAAATTTTACACCCGGTTGAATGGAATGGAAAATTGAATGATCCCCTATATTTTAGGCATGGAAATTTGATACCATGAATATTTTCAGGCCATGATGATTCCGTTTGCCCAGTTTGCCAATCTGATTCCATATGCAGTTTCTAACAATTTAATGCAGATCAGTTGCACAGTTTGGTCGGAGGCCCTGTTTGTGAGGTTATATCTTAATTACCATGATTGGTCATATTAAGAAAATGGTACCCCTATGTTGCAGACCAAATTTACTTTGATTTTTCAAGATCTTAGGTCCTGAGGATTTTGTATGCACACTTCCCCAGATGCTTTTCATTTGCAGAAATTATTTTTCCTCATGTTTTCTATTTTTGGCATTTCCAAGTGGCTACTTTCAAGGGGCTCCCAAATGTATCCTGGTGATTGTCATGAGTTTTCCTTCTAGATCCATATTATCCATATAAAATATTCTAATATCCAGAAGCTTGGATCTTTAGGAGGTCATTTGACTTGCTTTCAAAGTCAAAACCAGATGTGTTTCACTGTTATTTGACAAGGTGATTTGCAGAATTGTTCTGAATAGGCAACTTGGGTGATTAAAATATTTTGACCTATTTGGTTTTTCTAGGCGTCATTTTTCAATATGGAAAAATGTCAATCATAGGATGTGTGTGTCTAGCGCAACATTCCAGTTACTTGTTTTTGTCAGTTTTTAAGGCCAGTTCCAGAGGCCAGTTGCCATAAATGAGATCCCTTTACAAAAGTATCAAGAGTGATTATAAAGTCTACCAGTCTGATGCTTTGCGATTTGATTGCAATATATTTTATACTTAAAATGGGGAATCATATCTGAAGCACATGAACTTTGCACCATGAGAACAAAAGTGGAAGCATAGACAAGATGTGTTAATGATTTCATAAAAGTGAACTTAGTAAATGTGAATGCCAAAGTATTAAAACCAAGTTGAAAGTTTGTGTTTTAAATATCAAAAGAGGAAACATTAAAAGCATTACAATTGAAATGAAGGTGAAAATAAGGCTACCCTGTGTGGGAGATGGTCAATGCGGAGAATGAAATAAGGATTTTTAATTAAAATCTCAGAGAAAGTGCAAATTGCAAATGCATAAATGTCAGCATATGAGTGAAGCTTTTAAAATTAAAATAGAGCAGACACTTGGTAGCTGTAAGGCCAAATTATACAACCTCTGCCATCCTCATATGCTATGCATATTTATTGAAGAGGCCAACACACTATTTTAAAACCAAATGATAATGCAGCCAAAGGATCAACTCTTGACTCAATATGGAAACATAGATAACGCACGTGAACTGTCTGATGGACCATTTCTAAAAATTGTTTGACAAAGAGTCAGCACAGACATAAATGTGCAGTCCAAAAATAAATAGAAGGCCACGCGCTGGAATAAGGAGACTATGCAAGTTTTAAAATTTATAAACATAATGCCAGAGGAACATTGCGCAACATTTTGGAGGATTTTGAAGTAAAAAAACATTTGAAATCCATTGCGCAAGAAATGTAATAAGGCAGGTGTAGAGCAGCCAAAGTCCATGCATTGTTGAAGACCTCTGCGGATTAAGCTAGCAAGTAGAAAATAAAGAAAACCACAGAAGTCTATGCTACTCTATGGACAAGAGCAGATACCCAACGCAGGAGAAAGTATTGTTTTGAGGATGAAAAGAAGTCAAAAAATTTCAAAGCCAATGTTATTGGCAGGGCAAATATCTGAGGAGGCTGCATATGGATTAAGAGGTAAACCCAGCAAGTCTCTAAACAAGGCTCTAGAAGGAGGGGCCATGTTTTGTATGTTCTTTCAAAATATTAGACCAAATGGCCACGCATGGTATCCAAGTATTTAAGATTTTAAAAGGCCCAAACAATCTGGGCAGGAATTTTGAAGAGAAGGCTACACAAATGGAAGATGTGGAACTTCCCAAGTGTTGCAAAATACCAAAGAAATCAACCCACACCATAGCAAGGAGCAGCCAGTGTAGCTGCAAGGAAGTTTCAAGGTTGCAAAATACAAACCAAGTGCCAAATCTCCTGCGCAGCCTATGGAAAGAGATAAAGCAGTATGCCAGAAGCCCCAAGAAGAATGCAAAATTAGCCAAGGAGGAGTGGAGTGCTCAGTGGAGAATGGAAAATGGAGAAGGACCAATGCAAAAGGGCCACACAGGTTTAATCCTAGGCTTAAAAGGTGAAAAACCAAATATCCCACATTTTTTGCATTGGGTTTTTGTTTTGTTTATATACTCCAGCAGTTACTTTATGTAATAAGTAAAAGCCAAGAGGCTCTTTGAATGGCACCCATGGGCTAGAAGGCTTAGTGTGTGGTAGGGCCCACATATTTTGAAGTAAAATACATTGAAGGCTTTAAAAGCCCAAAAGGATTTATCCCACATTGAGCAGGAAGTGGAAAACATAAATGTTTATATGCAACAAGACACTCATATGACTTTGAAGAAGCAAAAGGAAGCTATCCATGTGTGTAGGAGCCAAGGACTTGCCTCAAAAATCATTCCCAAAGTAAGAACACCCAAATTTTGGTAGGACTCACAAGGCTAACATGGAAGGTGAGTTGGCTTAAGAGGCTACAGGTTTGGGTGTGGATCTCGAGGTGGCCAAGATCAACGGATGGCTTAATGGCTTAATGAGAAAGTTGCAAGGAGGATATGATTAAGCCATTAAGCCATTGGTCCACGTGGCACCTCAGACACATGGCACCCAGTGGACCAGTGAGTGAATCAAAGGATGCCATGTAGCACAAAGCAGGTGCCAAGTGGTGCAAATCCAGTGCAGTTCAGAGGCACCAATCATACATTGACACGTGGTGCCAAGTGGACCTACGAATCAATTAGAGGGTGCCACTTGGCACAATCTGGTAAAATGTGCAAATTTAAATGATTTTTTAATTTGAATTTATTTCAACAAAGGAGTTAAAAGGTGTGCAAGTTCAAAAAAATCCCAGGGTTGACTTAATGGCTTAAAGGGAAGATTCTCAACATCTAACCATTAAGGCATCAAGCATGAGTGACAAGTGGCAAGAGCTGGTAAAAAGGGATTAAAATGAAATATTTAAATAAATTCATCTCAAAAGGCAAAGGGTTAAAGAACTTTCAAGTTCAAAAAGATCCTATGGTGGACTTAATGGCTTAAAGGGAAGATGCTCAATATCTAACCTATAAGCCATTAAGTCTGATTGACACTTGGCAAGATGAGATGAAATATGGGCAAATTGAAATATTAAAGTTAAATTTCATCTCATTTTAATAGTCCAAGTATTGAAAAAGCAATTAAATTCAAATTGAAAATATTTCAAACTGTTAAAGGAAATCTGCATAGGAAGGCAAAGTTTGATTGATGTTTCAGAGGGCAAATTTTATCTAAACTATGGTGTATCATATATCACCGAAAAGGTCTTAAAATGAAGATTATGATTTTGTAGACCATTTGAGGGCAGATCATATCAGATGCTTGCAGTTTTAGTTGGAAGTAGTTGCAGATATTTTTGAGGAGCAGACAGGTGTCGGTGACTGATTTTTTTTTTCTTTCTCCTATATCTTGTTTCTTCTCTGATTGTAACAAAGATGTTTAAATTTATGCAGTTAGGCAGTATTCTAGCTTTGGAGTCTTATTTTTGTGTTCATGGTCTTGCAATGTACATATCCAAATGAATTTTAATGAAGATAGATGGAATCCCTGTTCAAATATATGTCTGATGTCTTTGTATGCTTGGTTTTAATTCTTGTGTATTAATCTATAAGGCATGTTAATGAACCAGTTACTTGGGTAGTTGTGGGTTTGAATTTGAGTTTCTTTCAAGGAGGGAGTAAGTCTTGTTTTCAAATTCTGAGAGTTTAGGGTCAGCACATGAATTTGATGTCTAGATATTGAAATGAGAAGAATGGATTGTAAGACATTTCATTTGGGTTCTTTGAGTTTGGAGTTAGGGTTCTTTGGGAATGCATATTAGTTTGAATCTGTTGCCCAATAGATAAGGCACTGGTCCTTTGCGGGGCAGTTTCATCATCAAATCATTAAATTCAAATTATTTTTCCTTTCTTGTTTAAGAGCAGAAATGTGTACAAGTTGCATTGAATAGTACAAATATGTTTGGTGATTCCTTGTAGAAGTGAATCTGATAGGTTAGCCTTCCTAAGCCTTCGGGTTTGAAGAGAAGAAGGGTGAATATCCTTGTTGTTACCTTGACCATTTCCTTGGTTCTTAGCAGATCATATAGGTGGGATTCTCTATAAGACTGGTTGAGTTGAACTCCCATATTTTATAAGTCTGAGAACTATCCACGGTCACATCTGCATAATGAGGTTAGCTAGTAAGTCATTGTATATGCAGATTTTATCATGTTTTAGGTGCACCTACCTGAGTGTGTGGAAATCAAGGTAGAAGGAGGATAAAATCCTCATCAATTAGTCTTTTCTTTCCCCTCAGTTTGTAGGAATGAGCTAACTCTTGTGAGCTAGACAAAAATCCCCAGGTCTGGTTTGCGTTGTTGCGTTTAGAACCAAGGGATACAAGAAAAATCACTAACAACATCTTCGTTCTAAATGTGCAATATTGAAAATGGGAGGTAATTACCTAACCTAATTGCATCAACCCCCCCCCCCCTGCCCCCAATTTATTATTTTTCATCTACATGCTCCATTATGACATTAAATCTAGATTCCAAAAGATATTGTATTATTTATGTCATTTTCTTCACCCCTTCCCTTATAATCTATTTATTAAAATGGTTTATTTTCTCTTTCAACCTTGAGTTCTCAATGTTGGCCATTTATAGGTAATTTCTTAGACCCAAAATATCTTCTTAAATTTGTCCATGAGGGGATTCTAACATATATGAACCCATAGAGTTTAGCTTTCCTTGTAGATCTTTATTCTTCTTCTTTAGAATTTTGTTCTCTTCTTCTACTCTTATTGAAACCTTTTGTGCCAGCTTGGAAACATTTGCTGTCAAACCAATGTTTTTAATAGAAGAGGTATCTAAATATATCTTGAGAAAGATTTTACCATAAAAGTAATCCTATTTTCTAATCATGGAATTCTTATAGGTGGGAGAATATAAGAACAAGATTGCTAAGATATCTATTTTTTCATCAAATGTAGAGCCAAAGTATAAATTCTTGGTTTGCTTAGGGTCCATGGTTTCAAAATTTATATATTTTCTTCTCCTTAGGTTGTCAAATGCAATGGTTTATGAGAGCCCCATCCTTCAAGGATACATACACCACTTGTATTCACAATATTACTTCCTTCATCTAGTATTATGGTCTCTAATTGTCTTTCTACTTGTTGATATTAGAATGCAGATAAGATGACATTGATGATGATCTTACAAAGTATGGTTGACATTGTTGGAAAACCATTCCATAGGTAAGGAATTTTTTTGTAAGTATATGAAGTTAAATAAACTGGTACATAGTATATCCGATTGGTAACTAGAAGTTAAGTCAGAAAGGTAAACAAGAGAACAGGTGAACAAGAGAATAGGTAAACATGAGAACAGATGAATGGGGAGAATAGGTGAATATGAGAATATGTGAAGGAAATATTGGTAAAAGAAGACAAGTTCATTATTGGTACATTGGAAGGTCTAAAGAAAAAATGTATGCTAATGATTTTTACCATGCCACTTAGGTTATACTGGTAAAGTCATAAGTGAAGACACCATTAACCGGTCAGTTTAGTGAACAGGTAAAAGTAAAGGTTATTAAATCATTTTGATTATTTGGTCAAATTGGTTATGACAGTGCATGATTCAATGAATCTGGTCAACATGAAAAATGTAGTACACTATTTAAAGAGTTGAATAAGTCAATTCTTAGGTAGTTATGCACATATCTGATTATGAATTTCACATTGGAGATAACAACTTGAAATTTGTTATAGATGACACGGTAAGATTTTAATGATGCAATGAATTAGTTATGATTGATAAATATGTTTTGGAGGGAAACAAAAACCCTAATTAGGTTTAAAAATGAAGGTGAAAGGATATAAGAAGATAGTTTCTAGTAGAGTTATGAATTTGAGAAAAAGAGTTGAAGAACAATTGAAGTGTTGAATAGTAAGATCATGGACAACGATTGCAGAGCCATTTTTAGAGAAGGTTAAATATCAAGTTCAGAACAAGAACAGAGCATCAAATGATCTAGTTAGCATTCAAAAATGTATATCATAGGTGAAATTTTATTGTTGTATTCCTAATATTTTCAACAAGTTAAAATCCCTTAACTGTGCAGTCTCTAGTAGGACTTCATTGTAAATCCATTAACCGGGTGAAAACTATAATAGTGGGATTAAATCCTTTAACAAGGTAGTCTATAAAAGGACTTTAGATACTTATAATAATGTATCATTCACTTCTAAGTCACCTATAAAGTTACATATTGTAACCTCCTAATAGAGCACTCTTTTCTACTGTTGTGAGAAGATTGTGGGTGTCCTCCCCACCATGGTTTTTCCCTCTAACCAAGGGTTTCCATGATAAAAATCTAAGTGTTATGTGTGTGCATGTGTTGTTACTTTATATATTGCACTTTTAGTTTAATGTTACAGTCCTATGATTCATAGTTTGGAAGTTACTTTTGTTGATATTCAAAGGTATAAGTAGAAGCCGTAAATTTTTATCAATCTTGATTCACCCCCCTCTCTCATTACCTATTATTTCCAACAATTGGTATTAGAGCTCAGACTCTCTATAGGAAATGTTTGACAACTTGGGGAGTAGTTCTAAGGAGATGGAAAGTTATAGGTATGAAAGATAGTTGGAAGGAGCCAATGAGATGATTGAGGAGTTAAAGAACAAGCTTAAGACTTCATTGGAAAAAAAGAAAGAATTGTCTGAACAAATAAGAGAAAGTCTAGACAACATTGATGAATTATCTAAAGGAAGTGTTAACTCCGAAGAAGCTAAGGAAACAATAGAAGATGGAAAAGAACAAGAACCTGACTGAAGAAGAAACCAAGATGAAAAGAGAGCAAGAAATTCAGGCTATAAGGATGTGTGAAGTGCTTGAAGGCATGAGAGCTTTTGAAGATGCAAAAATGACTGCTGAAATTGCAAAGAAGAATGTTGAAGCACTAATAAGAGAAAAATATATTATACTTCAAAGGTTGACACATGAGAACCATGCACTGAATGAACAACTAAGACACCGGTGATGAAAACTTACAAATGTGTGCTAAAAATGAAACACTGAGATAGGAGAATGAACAACTGAAAGAAGACATGAAGATTGAAGACTTGAAGACTTGAAGGCTTGAAGATTGATGATTGAAGATTGAAGGTAATAAACCTACTAAACCCACTTGTTACAATTGTGTAAAGCCTGGACACACTACTAATGTATGTAGAAGCCAACTGGTGACTCAAAGAACTACTTTTTTTTATGGTTATTGTGACAATTGCAATAAATATGGTCATCAAGCTTATGAGTGCAGATCAAGGACTAGTAGTAGATCATCTTAAAGAAGTTTCAATGGATACTGTTATACATGCAATAAATTTGGACACAAGGTAGAACATTGCAGACCAAGGATACCTAACAAACCGGTGAGTGTTCTAAGAAGAGAAGGAAACATGAATGTCACATGTACTATTTGTGGAAACTATGGACACATGGATATGAATTGTTGATTGAGGAATCCTAGAAGTAATGCTAGACCCTAGATCAAAACATGTATTACATGTTTTTATTGTCATAAGATTGGTCATCTTGCAAGAGATTGTAGATACAAGAACTGGTCACTAAACAATGAAGATGGGAAAGTTAAAAGGACTGTTAATGTTGAAGAAGTGAGGAATGAGATGAAAAAGGTATGGGTGAAGAAAGAAGAAAGTAAAGAAGATGTCAAAACATCAACAGATAACCCTACATCCTCTAGATCAAGGGATTCATCCTCAATATAAGCAAGTAAGTTTTTATTAGGGACTGAATTTCATTTTTATATCTAATCGGTATGTTATAATGATGAGTGGTAATATCTATTTGCATAGTAAGATGCATTGATGTTAATTTTGATGAATTACATAGAGATGAGTTGTTATGAATCACTAATTCTATGATTTGCAAAAATTTATGTATTAATACTACTTTTGGCATTAATTGGTGGAAGTTGTAATCGATAGAGTGATATTGGTGAACTACATTTCATGTTTTAACTAGTCGTTGATCAAATTTTTGGAAAATAAAATTATAGGAAAACCTATTCATTATTTACCTTGATTTTGGAAGAGTGTTTACAAGAGAAAAGTGTGATTTCATATTGTGATTGATTGTAAGAGCTATTTGAGCTAATAATTTACAAGAGATTTGAACTATGAATTTGAAAGCTCTAACTGAGATATTGAGCAGAATGCTGATCATTTGTGAAGAAATTTGGTGTGTTTGAGTTACAAAGCAGAAATCTATTGAATCACTATGGCATTAAGGGTTGCTACACCTACATTGATTGAGATAAAAAGGAGGCAAAACCAGAAAATAAGCTATACTTGTTGACAAAATTGGTGCCCTATCTCTAATTCCACCTCAATTTCTATTGATTGAAGATGTAAGAATTTTATCCACTGCAATATTATTGAGATAGGAAGTGAACAAATATAGAAAGAGTACCGATAAAAATCACCAAGGAGTTGATTCATTTGATAACTAGTTTCTCATTGGATGGGGAACCCTTCATCCTAAGGAAAATATCCATGAAGATGGTTGGATAACTTACAAAGTCCAATCAAGATCACAGAGCGATGGTAATAGAAGAAATTGAAGACTGAGAGGTTCAATTTGCAGCAATGATTGTCAGTTATAAGGTCTACCAATTGAGTCAGTTAAATAGTGTGCCCTGTCGAGCTATTCACGTTGCTTACCAGATAGTAAAGGAAGGAACCGGATATGACCTAGCTGAGATGGTGAGATCATATCTTTTGGAAAACTTGAAAAGGATTCAAATGGATAAGAAGCAATCACTAAAGTTTGGATCACTTTTGGTATGTACGTTTTTCTATGTGCAAATTTTTTTTCCTAGCAAAGGAGCAGTAACTTGGAATATAGATAGACCGGCTTTATACCAAATCAATGAGTACATAAGTGAACTAGGTCATAACCTTAACAATGCTATGTGGGGATACTTCAAACACTTTGAGGACATAATTCATAAGAGGTATAGGATACCTCCACACATTGTGGAGAAGTACATAGATACAATTTTTTTCTAGTTGATATTGACACTTGTAAGATACAAGTGGTAGATCCCATAATTTGATGGATATTGGTGAACATTTTTTAACCTTGAACATTGAAGTTTTATTGATGCTACCAGTTAAAAAGAAAGAAAAGAGGTATGGTAATTTTGAGGAGGAATATGAAAGAATCACTTTGGAACTAAAAAATCCAAGAAGTGAGAGGAAAGAAAAGAAGATCATTAGTTAGTTGGAAGAAAAATTTGTAACTGGTGAAGGTAGAAATACCAAGGGTGAGAAACATAATATCATTCCAGATGCTTATGCCAAGAGGAAAAAGAAGCAAACATAAAATCAAGGTAATACCCCAGAACTACCATCATTAAAAGAGTCTAGTATGGAGAAGAGTGATGTAGTTAAATCTTCTGACCCTATGCCACCTGAGGCATCTCAACATGTCAAGACAAGGACATATGTAAAGATGAAAATGAGAGGATAGTCAAAGGTCTCTCCTAGCAAGAAAAAGAAGAAGACAAAAGTAGACAGTGAGAAAACTGATTCAGAGATGGAAGTCCCTGATATGGGGAAGTCTAGAAAGACAAATTTCAAAATTCCTAAGAGTGCAATAGAAGTTGCTAATGAAATTAAAAGAAAATGGAATGATAGGTAATATCAGTAACTTTAAATTCTCTAAGTTATTTGATGAAGACCATACAAATATTGAAGATGCTATTGTGTTTCATTTTCATAAATTCAATAGAACACCGAGTCAAATCAAAAGTCATATTGCTGATGAATTGTATGAAAAAATTAATGTCAGATGAGAGTCTATAGTCGAGACTGAAAAGGAGATAAGAGAAAGGATACTTCTCTATAAAATGAAACATTTGACAGTAAAGGAAGTAGATGAAGCACTTGACAAATATAAAGTCAGATTCATTATTGGTCATAGGACTGAAAAGCTACTAGCTGGAAAGGAGAAAGAAGTTGAAGATGAGGCAGTATATAGAAAATAATATTCAACATAGATCAACCATACGTAACAAATACTATAGGTATATATCAAGTAGATGATACTTTTATTGTGAAAGAGTTAATTGGAGATGTGTTAGGTAGGATTCCAAGTATGGTTACTCATATAGACCTAACAAAAGATTTAGTTGATGATGTTATGGTTGAAGATATCACTAAAAATCTAACCTCTCCTATGGTTGGAGATGAAGATGAAGATATTCCACTTTAGTCTCCACTTGATGTAAATCCTATTGAGATTAATGATGATATAGTTGATACAGAAGAAAACAAGGTTGATGGGGAAAAAAAGAGCAAAGAAATAGAATAGGTAACTAAGACCAATAATCAAGCAAAGGATACAGAACAAAGTGAAGCTACTCAAGAAAAACAAGATGAACAACAACAAGATCAAGAATAAGAGAAATAAACAAATAAGGAAACAAGTAACACTGGTACATGTGAGAAAAGAAATAAAGATGGAGCTAAGACACCAAAGGATAACACCCCCAGTGACCCACAAAATAACATAGAGGATACCAGTGAGGAGAAGAAAAGGAAGAGAATATACGAATATGAAGAAGAAGAGGAAGATGATGATCTAGAATTTTCTATTCTGAAGAAATATTTTAACAAGTTGAAGCCAAAGGAACATATATTATTTTCAAGGAAACTAGCAGAAAGAGCTTAAAAGAATAGAATAAAGTAGAAGTGCAAAACAAAAATACTAAGGAAAACTATTGCTATACTTTCTGATCTAGTACCTGATGTAGATATTGATAATGAAGCATCTATTATTTATAAAATCAAAACCTTAGTTGATGCAATTACCAGTTTAGATCATGGCATGGTAGAGAAGATGGTCAAATGAGAAGAGAAGAGATTGTAGAAGGAGATGATGGAGAAACTATTGCAGAAGATTGCACTTGAGAAAGTTTTTTTATTTGAATTGGTTAAGGAACTCAAGAAATCATTACTTGAAGTTGGAAAAATATTCAATAAGATATCTATTCTGACCAAATTCATTGTAGAGATTAAGACAAAAAAGGAAGAGATAGAAATAAAGTTGGCTACACTTGTCAACCAATTGGACCCATTGAACAGTTCCATGATGGAGCATACTGCAAAGTTGAAAGAATTGACACAAAAGGAAATGAAACTTAAGGCAAAGGAGGACAAAATAAGGATGACATTACTAGAATTACAAAGATTTCTAACTCCACACATGGACATTATATAAGAATATATTAAGAAAGCTGAAGTACTGATAGGTAATCCAGACATGAGTATAATTGATAGTATGGAGGATTTGGCTTCAGGTTTAAATAGTCATCAAATTACCCTGACATCACTCAAAGAGTCATAGGAGCATTCAATTTCCACTGCAAAGGTACATTTCAAGATTATATTTGAGAAACTGTAAGGTTTGAACACCCTTGTATATACATATTTTTATCATAGTTTGGCATTGTTGTAAAAAAAGGGGGAGTATATAGAAGATCAAACAAAAAGGCAATTATAGATTCAGGGGGAGTGTATAATCAGATATGAAGTATAGGTAGTTTTGAAAAGTTAAGTTTTGAAATTTTGAACAACTTTTTGCCATCAATGCCAAAGGGGAGAATGTTGATATAAGCCAAAGGGGGAGAATGTTGATATAAGAATGCTGATAAGATGGCATTAATAATGATCTTACAGAGTATGGTTTTCATTGTTGGAAAACCATTCCATAGGTAAGAAATTTTTGTGTAAGTATATGAAGTTACAACAACCGATACATAGTATATTCAATCAGTAACTAGAAGTTAAGTAAAAAAGGTGAACAAGAGAACATGTGAATAGGAGAATAGGTAATTAGGAGAACAGATGAACATGAGAATAGGTGAATAGGAGAACATGTGAAGGACAGATCGGTAAAAGAAGAGAAGTTCATTATCAACACATTGGAAGGTGTAAAGATAACATGTATATTAAGATTTGTCACTGTGCCACTTAGGTCACACTAGTAAAAGGCATAAGTGAAGATACCACTAACCGATCAGTTTAGTGAACAGGTAAAAGTAAAGGTTATTGAAAATTTTTGATTATTTGGTCAAACCGGATAGATGGTGCATGATTCAATGAATTTGGACAACATGAAAAATGTAGTACACTGTTTAAAGAGTTGAATAAGTCAAGTCTTAGGTAGTTTTTCATAGATCTGATTACGAATTCAAGGTATATTCTGACCAATAATATTGAAGGAATATTTCACATTGGATATAACAACTTGAATTTTTGTATGGATGACATAGTAAAATTTGCATGATGCGATGAGTTAGTTATGATTGATAAAGATATTTTGGAGGGAAACAAAAACCCTAATTAGGTTTACAAATGAAGGTGAAAGGATATAAGAAGATAGTTGATGACAGAGTTATGAAGTTGAGAAAAAGAGTTGAATAATAGTTAAAGTGTTGAATAGTAAGATATTGGACAATGATTGTAGAGTCATTTTTAGAGAAGGTTCAGGATCAGGTTCAGAACAAGAATAGAGAATCAAAGGATCTTATTAGCATTCAAGAGTGCATATCATAGGTCAAATTTTATTTTTTTATTCCTAATATTTTCAACAATTTAAAATCCCTTAACTGAGTGATCACTGTAATAGTGGGATTAAATCCTTTAATAAGGAAGTTTGTAATAGGACTTTAGATACTTCTAATAATGTATTAGTCACTCCTAGTAGGGTGAGTCACCTAGAGAGTGATATATTTTAAGCTCCTAAAAGAGCACTGTTTTCTATTGTAGTGAGAAGGTTGTGGGTGTCATCCCCACCATGGTTTTTACCTCTAACCAAGTTTTTCCATGATAAAAATCTGAGTGTTATGTGTGTGCATGTGTTGTTACTTTATTCATTGCACTTTTACTTTAATGTTACAGTCATATGCTTCATATTTTGGAAGTTACTTTTGTTGATATTCAAAGGTATAAGTAGAAGTATGAAAGTTTTATCAGTCCTGATTCACCCTCCCTCTCAGTACCTATTATTTCCAACACTAACTTCTTGAGAACTTCATATTTAAACTTCATTCTCTCACTTTATTCTGTCTTCAAACTAAACTACCTACTCATTCCATAACTCATCCACCATATAATTAAGAAAAAACTTCTTAAACTCTTTTTTCTTGATGATTTTCCCATTATTAATGAGCTCCTCATAGGAAGCTAGCCTCACATCTTCTGTTATGTGTCCTCCCAGTCCAACAGTAGAAAGGGTTCTTTGAGGAGGAGGCTCCTCAACTTGTATTCTTTTTCTTGTATCAAACCTATGAGGTGGGAGGAGCTATTTACCTTGGGTATTGAATCCCTCATATAATTCAAATGGATTTCCCTACCAAGAGACAAGGTTTGTAGAGGTATGACAACTCTTGGGATTTAAGGAATAACCAATTATTGTGACCCTAATGAGGAGGGGGATTCCATAAGTTTCTTTGATGATGCAAAAATTAAAGACCTGGGAGGTGGAAGGGTAATCTCTAAAGTTGGTTGTGGGATTATACAGGTAGGAGAAGGAGAAGGAGGTGATTCATATCTCGATAGGGGAGGTTAAAGGGTAGGGATAGATGGTGAAGAGGCCTACCCAGCTGGAGAGATAGCAGATGAGGGAGAAAATGGTGACTCAAACTCTACTTCAATCAGTGAAGGTTTAGGGACTGCAAATCATATTCCTACTTTTAACTTCTTATTATGAAAAGACACTTGATGTTGAGGTATTGTTGAGTATTGTACATATATGTGTTCACATTAATGTTTTGTCATTGATGTCAACATATTCCTATTTTTGGTGATAGTGTTCATATGTTCTCCTAAGATGTTAAGTGAGAAGATTACTTTAGTACATATATTATATTAAATATTAGATGCTGTGAAGGTACAAATAGTTTCATTGATGTTTTTATTTGATCTATGTGAACGTATAGAGGTTCACATGTTGATTTGGGTGAGCTATGAATGATTTATTAGAGTGTGATATTTGGGTTGTTCAAGAAGAGACAATGTTTTAGTTATTGGATTGGTGTGGATCGGTTATGTTTTATTCTTGGTTGCTAAGCTGGTGGTGAGTTAAGGAATTGATTGTGTGTCCTTAGTTCGAGTGGTTTGTGATTTGGATGCTGTTAATATATTTTCCTTTTATGACAGTGGTTGTTGATTAGTGTTCCTAATGAACAATACATAGATGTGTATGATTTATGAATATATAGTTGTTCATGTTGATGTCATGGTATTTCACATTTCTTTTTGATGTTTATTGATTGTGTCTTATTTGTGTTGCTAGATCGTATTGGATTATGTGATCAGAATTGAATATTTTCATGTGGCATGTTGATTTTATTAATTATTCTTGGTCGACATGGTGGCATAGCGTGTTGTGAAGGATTGTGGCGTGATTTATGGATATCGAGCATGTTTGAGGATGTTGTTATGGATCATTTCTATGTCTTAACTAAGATTCAATGGATCACATTGTATATTAAGTTGTATTAAACTAATATTTTTTAATTAGGTCCCTAGCTGACCTAGTTTAGATAAATTGATGTAATGTATATAAAGATGTAATCATTTATGATTGTGAAGGTGTGCGATGAATGAAATATGGTGAGAGAAGAGGTATGAGTGAAATTTGTGATTGAGGTAGATATTTGTTGTACATCATTGGAACTTTTTTAGAATATCAGAGATTTTGTTTGTCAGATCGCAAGTTTGGACAATATTTTCTTTATGATTTGAGATGAGAGATTGTCGTAAGGAAGTGAGCCTTCCTTTGAGTTAAAGCCCTTGTTGTATTTGAGAAATGAGCTCTAGGTAGTTTGAATGAATGCATGTGCGTTCCCCTTTATAATACTCTTAACATGTTATAGTGTTTTTAACAAAGTACATTCATCTTGTGGGTTTGATCCCCACCATGGTTTGTCCCCTAACAGGTTTTCCATGTCAAAAAATATTGGTGTTATGTGTTGATTATTGTGTTATGATCTTACATTCATGTTTATCATTCAGATTTGAAGTTAATTTGGAAATTTGGTGAAATGTCTTGAGTTTTAAGATACAAATAATTACCCCCCAGTTGTGTGTGCTACATTAAATCTAACAATTGGTATTAGAAATAGTATCCTCTTTTTGAAGCTTGACCACATGAGGAGATATGAGATGTCCACCTTTAAGAAAGAGATTCTAAGATTCGATGGATCAAACTATGCTATATGGAAGGACTGAATGATTATACACTTGATATGTATTAGTGAAGAACATTGGGATGTTGCAAAGAAGAACTAAAATATGTTGGAATAATAGAAAGGTGTGTACTAAGAGGGGAGGGGTGAATCAGTACCCTTAAAAACTTTCAAACAAATCTTTGTAATCAAATATTGTTTTAACTGATTGAGTAGATTACTTTCACCAAACATGTAATGTCACTACTAAAATATAAATGCATGTAATCCAAACAATAAAACATACATGAAATTTAAGTACACATGACACTAGTATTTTGGTATTGCAGAAAACCCATGTTAGAAGGTAAAAACTGTGGTGGGGATGAGACCCACAAAGCTTCACTACTGCAGTAATAAAGTATCTTGTTAGAGCTTAAAAAGATTGATCACTTCTGGTGACCTTACCCTATTAGGAGTAACAATAAGATCGATTAGATCTACCTCATGTGAGGATTTAGCAACACAAAGTATGTGTGCACTCTATTAAGAGATTTATACAAAGACGGTTAAGTCTACTATGTTAGGAGATTTAGGATTGTTACAATTGTCAGAGAGTAGCAAAATTGTGTGATCTGAACTTATTACAATATCAATATTGTGAATATAGATCCTTTAAGTACAATGAAATTATCACCTTACTGTGACTGATAATACCTTATGCACTGCTCAGTATCCTTGTCTTTGTTCTAAAAACTAAATGCTGTGTAGGACCCCCTCCATTTCCCTCATCTTGGTAAGAATGCTCTAGTAAGCACTACTATTATTTCTTGCAAAACTTTTCGTAGATTTTATGTGAAGTAATTAGGTATCTTGACTGTAGTTCGTCAACTTAACTAGAATAGATTTCATTTTCAAATGAATTCACGGAATATGTTAATTTAAGATATAGTTTTGAAGTAATATTACCTTTAGTAACTATTGTGGTATAAGAACATGAAGGTGTAAACCTATGCTTACATGATAGAATTAATATTACTCTAAGATGCTTGGAAATTCCAGCAGAAATTATAATAAGGAGCTTATATGGATTAAAATATTGCCCTAATGAATAATTA
>MU226316.1:3423329-3497731 GCA_018584345.1 Thuja plicata
TCAAGCTTTATGTAAGTCCTTGAGTTCATTTATGAGAGTAATGTGTGGGCAAAGTGTTTTGAATCTCTTATGTTGTAGTGATAAATGTGTATGTTATGTGAGCTAGTGATGAGACATGGTTGTTTTTGCTTGTAGTTCTTTTTTGTTCCTTCTTGTTGAGAGGGTCTTTATGGATCCTTGTTGTGAATGGTCATGTAAGAAATTTTTTTTTGTTGTAAATCCTTGTGTGAAGGCAAGAATGAAGTCTATGATGTGTTCTTGAAGTAATGTGATGTGTGCAATATTTGAGGGTTGTATGGGTGTTCTCTGTTGGCTTGTTTTCCCCTTGCTCAGGGGTTGGCTAGGACCTACGAGGTCTCATGATGCCATATGGTAGGGAGGAGAGTATTCCATGGAAGAGTTGTTTTGTTTACTTGCAGGTTTTTCAAGATATCTTGGTTGGACCAGACCAGGCCAGGGCTATGTAAGAATGTAGTGTTTGTAAATTCCCTTAATGTGGTTTTGGGTGCAAAGTGCACCTTGTAAAAATGTAATATTAGTCTCTGTCTCATCTATTTCTTCTTGTAAGACCTTGTAAGATAGAGTCTCCTTGTAAATTTCTGTTGTGTGTGTAGAAGTAACATGCTTCCAAGTTGTAATAAAAAAAGAAATGCTTAATGATGTATCTCTTTGACTGTAAACGTAAATTGCAGAAAGAGTAATGTTCATTGTTTATTTATGTGCTTGTGATAATATATCCATACTAGTGCTTTTACTACTATTGTAAAATGTGTTTAGAAGAATTCTTAGTAAGCTATACACTTTTCACAGATATATATGTTAATACTTTAAAAAAAAAAAAATTTGTTGTGTTTTTGCCTATGGAAATCTGGGCATGACATGCTGCAATGTAGTCCTTGTTTTAAAACCCTTGTCTGATCTCCTGATGTCCTTAGTAATGTGGCTACTTGATCATTACTTGATCAACACACATTGCAAAATGACATCTAATATTTACATATATCAAACCTCTTGACCTAATTAGGGTTTTACAATATCTTAGAAGACCTAAGATCAACGGTGTACGAAATTCACCTTGATCATCTTAACATAGGGGATATAAATAATTAATGTGTGCATCCATAATTAATTTTCCCCTCGATAAATGTAAACCATTATCCATCTCAACAAAACTGTATTACCTAGATTGATGTGCCAATTCAAACTTTTATGTAAATGCTAGTTTACTCGGTAAATATTCTCTTGGTACTTGGTGTTCCTTTTGTATCTTGATGTAAATTGTGTTCTCAGTGTACATTGTTGGTCAGTAAGTCTATCTTCTCAGTGATCACAGTACTCGGTTAACTCAACGCGTAATCAGTGCACTCGGTTAACTCTGCACTCGGTGATCATACCAACTAGTCTGTCTTTGACTCTGTTACTGAATGACAATTTGAATGCTTCAATACTAATGACAACCTTCAAAGCTCATTTGGAGTAACATTCTCCCCCTTTGGCATTAGTATAAAAAACTTGTATATGTAGATGTAGTATACACAAAAAATTATACATACTCCCCCTTTGTACATGCTCTTGGTATGCATAAAATATATAATATGTTTCCCCTTTTTTAAAATTAATGACAAAAAGAGATAACTTACAACTTGTCAAAAATTTTGAGATGGGTATTCTAGAGATTTTCCAATAATTTCTCCCATTCCTCCTTTATGTGTTCAAGGGTTAACTACTCTAGGTTCAGTTGAGCATGCATATCATATATGCTTTCTGTTACTGATAGCTCTGGGGTGGCAATCAAATTCTTTGTCTATGTCATATGCATTTGCATAAATAATAAATGTGGTAGTAACATAGCCTAAAGCTTGGTTAAATGATCTCTTATCTTGTCCTCTTCCTTCTTCAAATCAAGTCTCAACCGCTGTGTTTTTAAAACCATGGTGTAATGCATTTTAAATGCATGTTTCTTGGTTGAAAGACTGTTTGTACTATCTTTTAGATCATCATCTAATTTCTTTAACTACTCACTAAGCTCAGTAGTGAAGTGATCTAATGTGCATAACTTCTGTAGAATTGTAAGAGCTTGATTAATAAAATTTTCTAATCCTATTACAAATTATGAGAGTGTTACCTTATTTACTGCCACTGCTTGGCTAATCATCTTAGTAACCTTGTACTGAATATTCTTTTCTTCTCTCTCTTCTAACTTCTACTTGGCATCAATGTCTGGACCATTTATTGCCTTGGTGAGCAGTGCAAGTTGATCAATGATGGGGGAAGATTCATTGATGTTAACATCAGGAACAACTTGCTATAAGATCTCCTTTTCATCCTCTAGCACCTGTGCATTTTTGTGTTCTTGCCTCAACTTGTCTTGAGCCGCTTTTTGGGTGCATAACTCTCCATATTTTCTAAGTGTTTTTGGATCAAGTGTCTACGGATCATAGTCAGTGATGTTGATGATTTAATCTAATGTTACTATATCATTTCTCCCTTTCTTCTTCTTCTTCTTCCCTTGTACACTTGATGTAGGAGATAGTGTTAGAGATAATTGAGCCTTTTGCTCAGTTTCTTGCTTTGGTGGCTTGGTAGGTGTGATGCCTTGATAAGGTGCCTTGGTAGCTGACCTAGTGTTAGTGGTAGTAGTGTATACCTTTGTCTCTATGTTACCTTCATCTATATATATCACATCAGTGGTTTCTTTAGGTGCATCACCTTGTTTCATTTCTCCACTATGCTCAGTTTGTTTACCTTTGTCTTCACCCTTGTCTTCATTTGTATCTGTTACCTACTCGGGTGTCTTTGTTTGTGCTACAATTTCAATATCAATTCCTTGTACAAAAATTGGAAGATTACCTGGTACCATTGCTCAGGAAACCTTGGTTACATCTTGTTCATCTAAGGTCTCCGTTGCTTCGGTTATCATTTCATCTTCCTTTTCTTTGTCATCAGGATCACCTCTAGTTATATCTTCTATTTTGATCTCTGCATGACCTAGATTAGTTAAAATTTTAGGAATGTCATCCAATACATTATCAACAGTTGTATCATCAATATTTGTCTCCTTGGTACTTGTTTGATGTCCCTCGGTATCGACTGTAGATGCAATGTCCTATATATGCTTAGTTGGACATAGCAGATTTTTCCAAATCATGGTGCTCTCTTCATCAACTTCCTTCAAATTCCCTTGAAGTATATTCAATGTTCTTGATTTCTTGGGGAATTTCTTTACATACTGTTGCATGATGTCATTAATCTATTCCACTACAAAATAAGCCTTAAGTAGGTATAATTGATCTTATTGGTACTCCTAACAGGGTAAGGTCACCAAAATTGATCAATATTTATAAGCTCTAACAGGCTACTTTATTACTGTAGTGGTGAAGCTTTGTGGGTCTCATCCCCACCACAGTTTTTACCTTCTAACAGGGGTTTTCTGCGATACCAAAATACTAGTGTCATGTGTACTTAACTTTCATGTATGTTTTATTGTTTGGATTACATGCATTTATATTTCAGCAGTGACATTACGTGTTTGGTGAAAGTAATCTACTCAGTCAGCTAAAAAAATATTTGATTAAAAAGATTTATTTGAAAATTTTTAAGGTACTGATTCACCCCTCCCCTCTCAGTACACACCTTTCTATTATTCCAACAAATAGTATCAGAGCATAACAAAATTGTGTGATATGAACATATTACAATCTTAATATTGTGAATACAAATCCTTTAAGTACAATGAAATTATCACCTTACTATGACTGATAATACCTTCTATACTACTCGGTAGCCTTGTCTCTATTATGAAAACTGAATGCTGCAATGTAGTCCTTGTTCTAAAACCCTTCTCTGATCTCCTGATGTCCCTAGTATGGTGGCTACTTGATCAACATACATTGAAAAATGATATCTAATATTTACATATATCAAACCTCTTAACCTAATTAGGGTTTTACAATATCTTAGAAAACCTAAGATCAATAGTGTACAAAATTTACCCTGATCATGTAAACATAGGAGATATAAACAATTATTGTGTGCATCTGTAACTAATTTTCTCCTCAATCAATGTAAACCATTATCCAGCTTGACAAAAATTTGTTACCTAGATTGATGTGCCAATTCAAAAATTTATGTAACCACTAGTTTACTCGGTAAATATTGTCTCTCGGTGCTCAGTGTTCCTTGTGTATCTCGATGTAAACTATGTTCTTGGCATACACTTTTGCTCGGTAAGTTTGTCTGCTCAATGATCATTGTACTCGGTTAACTCTGCGTGTGATCAGTGTACTCAGTTAATTCTACACTCGGTGATTATACCGACTAGTTTGTCTTTGACTCTGTTACCGACTGAAAATTTTAATGCTTGAATACTAATGACAACCTTCAAAGCTCATTTGGAGTAACACAATCCTCTTACATATATTTATACTATGACTCTTGATGAGAAGAAATAATCTGAGTACAATGTGAGAGAAAAATAAGCCTTCTTGAGTGCCCTATTAGATGATGAATATAAAAATATTATGGGATTAGAGAATGCATATTATATATGGATAAAATTGGAGACATTACATAAATGAGATGCATTCATGAAGCAAGATAAGTTGCAAATTCTAAAAATAAAGTATGAAGCATTGAAGATGAGCGGAGATGAGAACATTACTACCTATGTGAATAAGATCACTGAACTTGTTTTTGCAATCAGATGCGCTGGTTGAACCTTGAAGGAGAATGAAATTGTTTCTAAGATTCTAAGATACTTTCCTCCTGCTTACAATAAAAAATGTTTCTTCTATTGAAGAAATCAGAACTGTCATACCTGTGACAAGAGATTCTTTGATGAGTAAGTTATCTCCTTTTGAAATGAGAGAATTTGGAGATAGTTTTCCTAAATTTGAAACTGCATTTAAAAATACTATTTCTAAGGATAATAAAATATATTATTATGGAGAAATTTTATCTAAGTATGTATCTAGATATGCTAAGGAATGGGAAAAGATTGAAGAAGAAGAAAGAAAGCTTGATGAGCTTAAAGCCCTAATTACAAAGAGAATACCTAAGGGATCTGGTAAGTATCCAGGAAAGTTAATATTGAAATGTTTTTCTTGTAATAAGATTGGTCATATTGCTTCATGGTGTCCTGATAAAGAACCTAAGTACAATCCTAAGAAATTCAAGTCTAAATATCAGAAGAAGTATTATTATGTTTCTAATGAAGGTGTAACTGATGATGAATCTAAAAAGAGTGAAGATGAGATTGTGTTTATTATTATAAAATATAAAAACCCTAATTTCAATAAATAAAAACCTTGATTTCACATGTGGACAAAAAAGGATGAATGGTTATTGACAGTGGATGTTCACAACACATGACCAGAGACAAAAAAAAAATTATGAAATTGGAAATCTATGATGGTGGTGTTGTTTGATTTGGTGATGATGCTCCTTGTATGATTAGAAGGAAAGGCTCTATTACACTTTATGGTAAGAATAAAATTGATGATGTTATATATGTTGAAGGTTTGAAGTATAATATTTTGAGTGTTGGACAAATAGTTGATAAAGGTTATGTTAGATATTTTTCTTGTAGAATCTTAATGTAGCGTCAATGATTGACTTTATGACTCCCAACTCTTGATTCTACAAAGTAAAATTATAACTAACAAGGATCAATTTCTCCTTCACTTTGAGCTCCACAGACTCAGGCGAGTGTACCTCTTGTGACTTACTGCTTCTCAGTAAATCCTACAGTGGAATAGTGTCTCAAACATTGATTTGTTAGTGCTTTTTATTGTAGATGTTGATAACAAATCTTGCAAATAATCTTATGCATAACTTTATAAACTAAAATATGCATCTAACAATAAAAAACACTAATGCAATAAGAATTCTCATCCTTCTTCACTTCAAGCTTCAAGCTCAGGTGGGTGTACCTAAAGGATTCACTTCTCCAAGGAATCAACAACAATATTTGTATTTTTAAACACAAATCATAAAAATTTACGCTCTTCAATAGAAAATAAAAGATTATTCAAAAATTAAGGATTGATGATGAAAGTTGCTTATCAAGTATAGACTAGTGCTTAATCCAAGGCAAAGAGTCAAATGAACATATATTCACAGAAATATTTTAATAACAACACACCCAAAACCCGAATGAAATGCCTTACAGATCATTTTTCTCATTCCCACACACATACATCAAATTCTCATGTAAATATTGAATCCCTTGAAACCACCCTTAAGAATTACCCTTCCCTTGAAAGAAACTCAAGAATAATCCCATAATATACCTTGTGAATAGTGTATTCAAATTTTCCTTACAAATTTACTACACAAGAATTCAAAAATCAACACAGGAAGACATCATAAATGTGCAAAGGAATTCCATTGTATTTTCATGAAACTTCTCTCTGTTTCAATACATTCAAAATGACCAAAACTCTAAAACAAGACTAAAATTAGAAAACTATCTTGCAGTTGTGAATTCACCATCCTTTTACTTTACAAAAAGCTTTCTATTTATATTATTCACTAACCATCTTGGAATCTTGAGAGAATCAAGATGCAACAAGCTTTGGATGGCTAGGAAAAGCAAAAGACACTAAAAGATAAAAATAGTTACAATCATTTTCCATAGGTGGAGAGGAAAACTTGAGTAGCTCTTTGTAGTCATTCTGAAACTTTAACAGTTGGCACCTTTGTCCACAGATATTCAACATAACTTATGAAATTTGTTGTGAGAATAGTGACTACCTTCATGGCTAACATGCACTATCCTTTGAGATAATTTCCCTACCAGTGCTCATTGATCAGGTGCCAAATATCATTCAATCATCTTCTATTACCTCCAAGTTTATTTTTTCTTGCTTTTTCTTCTTTGGATCTATGCTTTTTGTCCCACAATGCAACCTCCTCCTTTGTTGGCTAGTCAAAAATCTTAACACCCTATAATTGTTTTGTTTTCCTGTCCCACCTAGAATAAGTTATAGCCCTTGTGTCCCCCACAAACCTAGCTCAATCTGTCTTAACAAAAAATACACCATAACCACCACTCAGCAGATCACAGCCTCATCAAATAGATCCAAGAAATCAGACTTATCCATTTAACAACTCTATAAATTGGAAAGCAGTGCCACCACCTGAAACTTTGAGAAATAATTTTAAATATTCAAATATCTAACTCTAACGGCTAGAGGTAGTGTGGAATCCATGATCAATGACCCACATTGAAACTTTATTTAACTTTAAAACCAAGCTTTAGAGCATCTTTTAACTACCCGAGAGCAACAAGATCTGATCCAGACACGTGGCACATGGGTGCGGTGCCTCAATGACTATCTATCATTCATCTTTTCTTCAAGGCATAATGCCCATCATTGGATGAAATCTAACTTAACTAAAATTTATCATTCCTCTAACGCTGAACCATATCTGACATCTATTCGTTGTTTATAACATGCCTTTAACCTGGAGTGTCTCAATCCTTTGTATCTCTGGATCGACAAATGCTTGGCTTGATCCTTAGTTTATTTTGAGATTGAGTGACAACCGCTCATCTGAGTCTTAATCGACAGTCGATGCTTGATCTCATAAGACTTAGCCTAACTCCAGTTACATTTCGAGATTCAGTGACAAGGCTTTATCTTGTGATCTTTAAATGCTTTCTCTAAATCTAGTCTGATTGTGAGATTCAGAGATAACACATATCTCTGAATCGCTGAATAAAAGTCTTGACTCTGGTCTAATTATGAGATTCAACGCCAACCGCTCATATTATATTGCATCAATGGGCCATGTTAAATCTTGTAAGACATTTTTTAACCCCAAGTATGTTCCAAGATTTAGAGATAAATCCATATCTCGTAATCTCCAATTAAAAGTCTTAACCATGATCTAGTCTTGAGATTCATAGATAAAGACTATCTTTGAATCGCTAAAGGTTTGTCTTAACCCTTGGTTTGTTTTGAGATTAAGCACCATCCACTGATCTTGTGAACCTCCAAGACATGTGTCAACGTCTGATCAAATCTCAACCCTACATCTCCTGATCTCTGAATACTTTTTACTTTGCTTGACTTTTCTGGAGATTTAGTGCCAGCCCTTGATCTTGTCTTGCATTGAAGATCCTCACTAAATTTCCAAATTATTTGAGAGTTGACCGCAACATTCCAAGATTCAGAGATAACATAAACTATCAATCCTTAGCCTTTTTAGCTAGATCTCCAGATGTTATCCAATTAACCATGAACATTATGAGACTTGGAGAGAACCGCTACACCAAGTCACTGAATGCATGACCTGCCAACCTTTATCTACGTGTTCTTTATGTGTGATGCCTTTATCATTATTTTTCATGCATCTTATCTTTGAGGAAAAGTGTTGACCATAGGATCAATTCAGATTTGCATGAACATTAACTTTATCTTTGACGGGCCCTAAGATCTGACAACTTGCCACACATCGACATGGTGCAATGCCTCAAAGGGTAAATTGACTGTATCTCTTGATTAAGGCAAAGCACCCACTGTCGGGTCAAAAGAAACATGCTCAATAGATGGAAAAGGTAATAAAGGATTGCGAGAACATTTACTTAGGAAAAATTAAAATACCACCCCGCTAAGACTTATGAAATATAATGTGACCCCACTGACAATTACCTGAACACATGACTTAAGTGTTTAAGTTATATAAAAATTAACTTCATTTTTATAACGTAGCAAAGGGGACCTAGGGTTTAGGGTTTTTTCATAGTTTTGCATGAAAATAAACAAGGGTTTAAGAAAAAAAACCTTAAGGCTTGAAAACCAGTGCACAAAACAATTACAAAACTTCATAACCATGAAGATTTTTGACAGTGCTAACAGGTTACAACTTAAAATTCATGGATGGAATGTGCAATATTATTGGAAGCTTTGGAATTGAGATTCCCTCAAGGAGAAAGACTAAAGGTAATGTATTTCATTTGAATAATTTTGAGAATAGATGCCTAATTTCAAAGATTGATGATAGTTGGTTGTGGCACAAGAGATTATTGCATGTGAAATTTGATAACATTGTGAAGATAAGTAATACAAGAGCTGTTCAAGATCTATTGAAACTAATGAAGCCTTTTTTAATGTGATGTGTAAGGAATGTCAATTGGGTAAGTTGACTAAGTATACTTTTAAGAGAAAGAATTATTCTTCAAGTGGAATTATAGATTTGGTGCATACTGATTTATGTGGTCCTGCAAGAACAAGAAGCTAATATGGGGATAGTTATTTCATTTTATTCATTGATGATTACTATAGAATGATATGGGTTCAATTTTTGAAAGATAAATCTGAAGCCTTTGAAAAATTCAAGTTTTTTAAAGCTATGGTGAGACTTAAATAAAATTGAAGTTAAAATTTTTGAGATCAGATAGAGGTGGGGAGTTTACTTCTACTGAGTTTAAAACTTTTTATGAAGAGCGTGGAATAAAGATAGATGTCTTCTCCATGAACCCCACAATAGAATGGAATTCTAGTGAGAAGAAATAGAACTATCCTAGATACTGCTAGAACTATAATGATTGAAGAAGAAATAAAATAGATATATTGGAGAGAATTTGTTAGTAATATGGTATACACATTGAACCGAGTTCAAATCAAGCAAGGAACCTGTAAGCGCCTTATGAACTTTGGTATGATCATGTTCCTACAATGAACTATTTTAGAATTTTTGGAAGCAAATGCTATATCAGAAGAGATGAATACTTAGGAAATTTTGATCCTAGATGTGATGAAGGAATTATTCTTAGGTATTTTACTAAAATAAAAGCATATAAATTTTATAACCAAATATTGAAAAAGGTAATTGAAAAATCAAATGTTAAAGTTGATGAGAATTATCAGAAATAGATCATATCTTACAGATATGAATCAGATGATGAAGAAGACAATCAGATTGTGCAAGCACAAAATCAGAATAAGAATAAGAATGGATCGATAGAACAATATGAAGAAGTTGAAAATAAGGAAGAAGTGGAAATACAAGAGTCTGCTAAAAGATAAAATCTGAAGACTCCAAGGTATGTAAAGTTAAATCATTTAGAAAATCAGATTATTGGTGATACAGATCATGGTGTTTAGACTAGAGGAAGAATTACTAGAAGTGGTTTTTTAAATTTCTAAGATTGAACCTAAATATGTTGATGAAGCATGCAAATATGAATATTGGGTTAATGTGATGGAACAATAATTGGCACAAATTGAGAAAAACAAGACATAGATTCTTGTTCCTAGACCTAAAGACAAAAATGTGATTGGTACTAAATGGGTATTCATAAACAAATTGAATGAAGATGGTGAAGTGGTTTAGAAAAAAGACAAACTTGTTTGTAAGGTATACTCACAAATGGAAGGTATTGATTTTGAGGATACCTTTTCTCCTATTGATAGAATTGAAGTTGTTAGTATGTTTCTTTCATATGTTACTTACAAACATTTTAAGGTATATCAAATGGATGTTAAGTCTACATTCTTGAATGGAGAATTGGAAGAGGAAGTTTACATTGAGAAACCTAATGGTTTTACTTTGACTGGTGAAGATGACATGGATTTCAAATTCGTGAAAGCATTATATGGATTGATTAAAGCACCTAGATCTTGGTATGGAAGGTTAGATAAGTATTTACTGACACTTGGTTTTAGTAAGGGTACTGTTGATAGTAATTTTTACTTCAAAGTTGATCATGATAAAATTTTGATTTTTAATGTCTTTGTGGATGATATCATTTTGGTAGAAGTGAAAAGTTGAGTAAGGAATTTGTTGATGAGATGCAAAAAAAATTTGAGATGTCCATGATAGGTGAGATAAAAAAAACTTGGTCTACAAATTACATAAACTAATAAAGGAATTTTCTTATCTCAGTCCAAGTATGTGAAAGAATTTTTGAAGAAATTTGGTATGGTTGATTCAAAATATGTTGGTACTCCTATAATTATCGGTTGAAAATTGACAAAAAATGATGATAAAACTAATGATAATAAGACAAGATGCAAATCTATTAACCATGGGTTACTATACTTGACCCAAACTAGACCAAATATTATGAATGTTGTTTTCATTATTGCTATATTTCAAGAAGAACCGAAGGAATCACATGTTGTTTTTGTTAAGAGGATATTCAAATACCTAAAAGGGACAGTTAATTATGGTTTATGGTATGAAAAGGATGATGATTTTACATTGAGTGCATTTACTGATGCAAATTAGGAAGGTAACGTGGATGATAAAAAAAACACAAGTGGTGGAGCATTCTTTTGGGGTAGGAGATTAGTCTGTTGGGAAAGTAAGAAAAAAAATTGTATTTCACAATCTATTGTTGAAGCTGAATATGTTGTTTCTTCTGTTAATAGTACACAAGTGATGTGGATGAAGACAAAGTTGAAAGATATAAGAGTGAGAAGCATTTATAAACAAAGGTGGAAATCATATTTTTCTCTTGTAGAGTTGGAGATTCAGCATGAAATGAAAGTTAAAAAAGAGTCATTCCAGTATTTTAATACACAACTCACATAAAAAAAAAGACTGAAATATCAAGTTTTATGCCTGAAATTAAGGAAAGAGAGGGCTCGAGCTTACCAGTAGAGTCTAGATTTGTAAGATTTTTTCTAGCCAAAGACCCCAAAATGCAAATAATCTTTAGATAAACTACCAAAAAAAAACCCATTCATAGCAATGCGGGCAATAAAAGATGTATTTTTTCTCCATGGTGGCCACGTTAGGGTTTCAAAACCTTCACTCTCGAAGCTTCTCATCAAAAGATGTTAAAATAATGCAAAGTGTTTTAGGGATTGGGCTTTATGTTGCCCTTAAACATATTGCAATATGTTTTGAAATATGTGGCCAATGCCATTTTAATGGAATTTAAATACATATATTATTGTGTTACTTAATAATATAGTAATATATTTCATTAATATATGATTAGATTATTAAGTAAAATAATATTTTATCTTTATTGTTGTTTTTCATTGAGAAATCTTTGTAATTTAATAATTATTAATTGATGCATTTTATAACTTAATTAATAATTATTCAAATATTTTAGAAGGAAAGCAATGATAATGAAGGTTTGGAGGGATAAGGATGCTTTAAATAAACTTAAAGACTTCTTCTTGGAGGTTATAGCAGTTTGGAGACATAAGGAGAGCATCTAGGCATCTTGGAGCAGATTTAGGAGATGTTGAAGGGTATTTAGGGAGTTTTGAATTTAGACTTATTCATGGTTGTTAGAGAGGCTTTATGAGATCTATGAGTGTTTTGAGGCCTTTTTAAGCATACTTTAGGCTCCCTTATGGTTGTGGAGATTTTTTCCAACCAGTTTTCCTTATTCCATGGCTTCTAGACCCCATTTGTGAAGCCTTTTTTCTAGCATCCGACCCTTGGTGGTTGATGAAGTGGTACTTAGAGAGTTTTGGGGGCTTATTTTGGGTAATTATGATTATGCAAGGAAGGCTTTCTTTGTGACAATTTTATCCTTTGGAGAAATTTTTGCATAAATCGATAACTCTTTTTGAAGCACAATTGAAAGTGACTGAACTTTTGGAGCAGAACATTACCTGAATTCTTTTAGTCTTCTTGTCTTTCTACATATTCGAGTGCACTATATGTGATTGATAAAGGTGTTTTTGTAAAAAATCTCATTCCATGTTGTCTTGTCTCATTTGAGTACCTATTTGTAGGAGTGTATGTTTGTTTGCAGGTTGTATTTTGTGTTTTATGTTTTGAAATGGTTAAGTGAGAAATATCTTCTCCTTAATAGGTTCATTCAAAACCTTACTATGAAATATTTATGCGAGCCTATACAAAAAAATTGTAGTTTCCCTCAAACCAGATAGTATAAAACCGATATTTAGTCATTTGTGATTGTGATTCATAACAATTTGGTGCATCACCTAGTAAGACAAAGCATTTGTATTTCATTTTATTTTCTAGTTTTATCCCCTTTCCCTTTTAAATTTTAGTTTAGTTTTGAGATAAATAGGTGATTATCCAATAGGAACCGACCTAGAATCTGGAGGTTTCACTTAAAGTATTGCATATCTTACATGCAAAAGTGATTCCCATATTATGCCAGGATATTAAACTTTTGGGTTTAATAGGGTGCAAATTTGATGCATAACAACTTTAAATTCTGATCTAAAGGCATAAATTCACCATTAATAATGACAAGGCAACATACCATGATCATTTCCTCACAACCCAACAACAAAATGTGTTGCAAAAAAAATCAGGATGATAAACATACAAAACACACTTTGTATTAGAAATAACCCTAAGGAAAATGAGCTAGGGCATGAAAAAGATAAGAAAGAATAGAGGAAAAATGGTAATCCTAGCTCAAAACTGGAAAGATGAACTTCAAACAAAAACCAAAAGAAACAACATGAAATGCCCTAGTTTAACAATATCATAAAGCATGAGAATGGAGAATAAATATCTTTCTAATTAAAATGACACTCAAAATACAAATAACAACAAAATAAAATGTGATGAACAAAAGGCTGCATTTAAAATTGCATCAACAAATATTTTCATTGATGGCTCGATTCAACTATAGAAGACACTTGAAGATTTTAAAAAGGGTTCAAATGTAATGAAGAGGCAATAAAGAAAACAAATTGATACTCAAGATGAGTTTAAATGATAGATAAGGAGATACAAATTGTTAGGAATTGAACTTATAGCCATTAAATTCACTTTACTTTGTGGTCAGGACTTTTAGTCCCAATCACACATGTTTTAAAATGCCCCCATGGTATATTTTGGGAATTTAGGCCTAAATTGCATAAGTAATTCAAGACTAAAAGTTCAATGTGCAAAAATTCAATATATATCACTTGCAATGTAGTATGAAATCCTAATTTTGCAAGAATTTATAAACAACAAACTTTAAGATGAAGAAAATGAACATAATGAAGAACAAAAAACTTTCACCTTTTGATGAAAAAACATGATGACAAAAATTATCAAACATGTGAGCCAAACCTTGAAAAGCATGTAAAAAAATGTATGGATTATGAATTGGATGAAATTTGTATGGTTGTACCTTTATTTTCACCTTAGAAATAATCATAGACAACAAATGGATCTAACTGGGGAATAGCCTTTCATAGTGGAAATAATCAGAGGTATTAGAATCCATAACTCCAAGTGCTTATCCATCCATTGGGCTACAAACTAAAGAAACCAATAATGACAAAAATAAAACAAGGATGATGCAATCAACTAAAAACAAGACTTAAACTTGTGCAAGTGCACTTATTTGTAAAGGGAACAACTTATTATAATGAATTAAGAATAACTAAGAGGGGGGGTGAATCAGTTATCCTTAGGTCTAGATGTGCCCATTTAAACTTTATACCAATTTGAACAACTCAGATCTGCTCAATAGTGATAGCATAAGTCAACAACATAAATATGCAATTTACTGTTCAAATATAATCATCTTGTAGAAAATTAACAGTAAAACACAACATAAACATTCACACAAGTTAACACCAATATTTAACGTGGAAAACTAATTTGGGAAAAAACACCAATAACATGCTATCAAGTTTTCACTCTTCTGAAGTGAGCTCTGTTAGAAGCCAACCCTGTTAAAGGTTACAAAACACATTGCTAAATGCGACCTAGTTAAAGGATTTAATCACCCTGTTAGGAGTGGCCTTGTTAGAGGACTTATAACATTCCACCTGAATGTCACCTTGCTAAAATGATTTATACAATGACTATTAGGTCAACTTGGTTAAAGGATTTTGACTGATACAATGGTTAGAAAGTAATAAACATGTGTGATCTGATACATACAACTTACTTTGCAAATCCAGATCCAATTCAGCTCTGATGCTAATTTACTGAGTGACCTCCATTCTCATTTCAATCTTTAGATCTTCTTAGATATCTGTCAAGCAATCACTTATGCAACTCTCTGCTTCTCTTCTCATCCTTCTCTACTTAGATCATGCCAATCAGTCAATTAACTATGCAATCCTCTTGCATAATCTTCATACACATACATGAATAACCCCTTGAGGTTATCTTATACCTCTTCATTCAGGTCAGATAAATCTTTTGCCACTTAATCAAGATCATAGATCTTAGGTTAGGTCAGATCCAACGGATCTTTCCATCATTACATTTAATTTATTTCTCCAAAGCAATCACTAATTGAATCTTTGATCCATACATTAATTATGGTTACCCGTGCATTTAAATAGTATGGATCAATCGTTCTTATCCTTAATTAACTTTACATATCCCAATAAAATCAATTATGTCAGCCAGAGATCTCAAATCTCAACAATTACCAAAATACTAACACTCGGCCAACACTGTGCTCTTTCGCTCAGTCATCACTATTTTCCTTGGCAATTTATTGGCGCTCGGTCATCACTGACTTCACTCGACACAAACTATTTACAGTAAATTGTCATCAAACGATAAACAACACATTAATTTTCCAATGTGCCAACTGATCAAGTACCCTTGTGATTTACCATAACTCAACCATTCCACTTGGTCTTCTTGTTAAATATCCTTCATCAATCAATAGATATGGTACTCAAATAGATAGCAATAGCCTCACCAATTAAGGTTTGACATTAATGAAAAACAACAATTGTTTCCATTGTAGCTTTCCAACAATCTTTCCAACAATCTCCCTCTTTGGCATTGATGGTAACACTAAACAGTAATTTCCAACCATAGTTACCATACAATCCAAAAAGTCTGTCTATGTTCCTTGATATGAACAAATCTTCATTAATGTCTTTAGCTTAATTTTGATTCTCATCTTGTAAAAATTTTCTCCCTCTGTGTCTGTGATCACACTGAAATCTTTATGTTTCTTAGACTCCCTCTTTCATTAATCTCTCCCTCTTTGACAACAATCTCTTTTTTTTTCAGCAATCTCTTCCTTTTTCTCAGTCAACTTCTCCCTCTATCTTTAAGTATAGTAAACTCTTCATTTTTCAGTAAACTTCTCCCTCTTTGACAACAATGTCAAAGACGTTGACATCTTCATCATACATATTCTCCTGTTCTAAACTTTGTATCATGATGTTCATGTCATATTGCTTATGACTGATCCTCTTTTCTATTCAAGTCTATCTTTCACAACTTTAGGCAACATCCTAAAGTGTGACTGCTTGTGCATCAATGTGTAAATATTCTGAATATAACATTTGATGCAACAGTACTATTTTGAACTAATTAGCCTCAGTTAGGGGAATCACCCCTAATTTACCTCACAGATACTCATGAGCATCCTTGGGTAGTGCCTTTGCAAATATGTCTACTAACTGTTCTTTAGTATTCACATATTCCAGTCTCGCTTCCTTTTTCTAAACTAGCCCCCTCAAGTAATGATACTTTATAGCTATATGATTTGTCTTAGAGTGCATCACAGGGCTCTTAGAAATATCAATGGCACTCGTGTTATCACAATATATGACAATTGGTTCTGTGATATCCTCTTTCATACCTTTCAGTAGTATCTTCAACCACACAATATTAGAACAATTAACTGCTGCTGCCACATACTCAGCTTCAACTATAGATTGTGAGGTGCAATTCTATTTTTTTCTTTTCCATGAAACTAATCTTTTTCCCAGAAGAAATTCTCCACCTGTGGTGCTTTTCCTGTCATCTACATTTACAGTCCAATCAGAATCAGTATAGACTCTGAGTTCAAACTTGCCATTTCTTTTGTATTACAGATCATATTCATCTGTTCCTTTCAAATATCTCAGAATTCTTTTTACTTCCATAATATGTGTTTCTTTGGGATTGGAAGAAGATCTTGCAACAATACCAACAGCCAGTGCAATATCAGGTCTATTGTGTATAACATATTGCAGCTTTCCGATCATTGATTTGTAAAGGGTTTGATTCACTTCTTTTGTATCAACATTCTTTGTTAACTTCTGTCTAGTAGCCATAAGTGTACTCACTGGTTTTGAATCTTCCATTCCAAAAGTTTTTAGTATTTCCTTGACATATTTTGATTGAGTAATATAGATACCATTATTGTTAGGAATAAGGTGTCTCAACCTTGTATATTTCCTTACATTTGATATTTTCCAAATGTCGGCACTTTGGACAATGTGTAAAGTAATCACAACTGAAACGGTTATGACGGATTCCTATGACAGTCATTAATATGTGTAAGGGATAATTGTGGAATTTTTGATGATGGGTGAAGACATGCAAGACATGTGGCAACTAATTATTTGATTACTATACACTCTTTTGTAATCGTGGGGTTTAGAGTTCCTATTTTCTCAGAGAATGGTAAAAACCCTAATACAACTGATTTTGGAAGTTGCCCTAAAAAGTGAAGCACATGATATAAGCATTTTTTAGGGCTTTGAATCAGAGAGAAGTTAGTGTATTGTTGGAATGTTTTTATGTTGCCAAATTTTTATTCAATTGTCAATTATCTCCTGAAAGAACTTGCATTGCAAGTGTATTGTAAATAGTATTAGTTTTGATTAATACATTGTGCAGGTTTTGGAGTGCTGGGATTTTTTACCGAAAGGTTTTCCCTAGGGTAAATCATTGTGTCATTCTCATTTTTATATGTATGCATGTTATTGTATTCTCATTTTGTAATTGCTAAGGGTTATATATGAATTTACACGATCCTCTTCTCGGGAGTTTAGCGTAGGGAACTATTTTCCACACACTTAGTTTCCTTTTAGTTGGTATCAGAGCCTAGCTAGTTTTGGTTCTATTTGTTAGGGTATGGGTTTTTTGAGCTGATCTCTAGTTTAGTGGGAGTATTTTTGTAGATTATTCATAACCTTATTGTAGGAAGAGATGGCAGGTTCTTCATACAGTAGAATGGAGGT
The DNA here is from genome assembly GCA_018584345.1 of Thuja plicata. Classification (NCBI taxonomy): domain Eukaryota; kingdom Viridiplantae; phylum Streptophyta; class Pinopsida; order Cupressales; family Cupressaceae; genus Thuja; species Thuja plicata. The sequence goes on from MU226316.1 coordinate 3,441,212, forward strand.
GGAGAAGTTCAATGGCACTAACTTTGAGTTGTGGAAACTCAAGATGGAAGACATGCTCATAGACCATGATGTATGGGAGGTGGTTGATAATGATATCAAACCAATAAACATGCCTCAAGAAAATTGGTATCTCAAGGATCAGAAAGCTAAGGGTCTCATTAGACTCTGTCTAGCAGATTCTGTTCTCCTGAATGTTCTCGATGAGAAGACCACAAACAAATTGTGGACATAGCTTGGGTCTATCTATCAGGCCAAGTCCTTGGTGAATAGATTGTTCCTGAGAAATAATTTGTATTCTCTGAGAATGGAGGAAGGAGGATCCATTGCAGATCACTTGAACGCGTTTAACATGTTGGTTGCACAGTTGACATCAAATGGTGTCAAGTTGGAGGAGGAGGATCGATGTATGAACCTACTATGTTCCTTGTCAGATTCATGGGACCATCTTGTGATGGCCCTTGGAAGTACTATTGTTACTTTCCAAATGGATGATGTGGTGTCTTCGCTGTCATCTGAAGAGATGCGAAGAAAGACTTCTAATTCAACTAAGGAAGCCCTTACTGTTCGCGGTAGATCCAAAGACAAAGGAAATAAAAATGACAATAAGTCTGAAAAGGGTAGATCCAAATCCCATGGGAAATATAAGACTCCTGGAAAGTCTAAGGTAACATGTTGGAACTATGGTAAGACTGGGCACTTCCGTAAGGATTGAAAAGAGCCAAAGGAGAAGAAGAAAAGCCCAGATTCAGATTCTGAAAAATCTCAAGAAGATGGCGATGCTTTTGTCGCCGCCTTGGCCACTCATGCATCTGATGATGTGTGGCTGATTGACTTAGGTGCTTCTTTTCACATGAACTCTCATCGAAGCTGGTTCTCAAAGTACAAGGAGTTCGATGGTGGAAAGGTGTACTTGGGTGATGATTCTCACCTAGAGATAGTTGGACAAGGAAGAGTCACTATCAGATTCCCTGATGGAAGAGTAAAGGGGATCATAGGGGTAATGCACATCCCAGGTTTGGCATGAAATCTATTATCTATAAGTATGTTGAATGATGTAGGTGTGCAAGTTGTTTTTTAAAAATAAGGATGCAAGATGATTAGAGGATCTATGGTGCTCGCGAAAGGTACTAGGAGAGGTACCCTATTTCAGCTGGATGCTTGCACTTCACAGTGCAATAGTTCTTTTGTCTCAAGGAAGAGAGAAGCATTCACTTCATCTCCACCATCTGAACCAGTAGTGAATAAGTCTGTGGTAATGGGTTCCGATGGTAGTGCAGCAAGTGTACCTAAGGGTGCTAACACTTTGAAAGGCAAACTTCCTACATAAAAGACAATGTTGTGGCATATGAGATTTGGCCATATTTTTGAGAAGGGTCTTAGAACCCTAAAAAATAAAAACCTCATTGGAGGGATAAATTATTGTAATCTCGAGTTCAACTTCTGTGAACATTGTGTTTATGGTAAGCAAAATCGTGTTCAATTTTACTCCAGTTCTCACAAGTCTTCTAGTATTTTAGATCTTATCCATTCAGATGTGTTTGGTCCTGTTAAAGTTCCTTCACTCTCCAAATCTATATATTTTGTATATTTTATAGATGATTATAGTAGAAGGACATGGATTTATTTCCTTAAAAGAAAGACACATGTTTTTAGTCGGTTCAAGGAATTTAAAGCTCTCATAGAGAATCATACCAGTAAAAGAATTAAGTGTGTGAGAAATGACAATGGTGGTGAGTTTTGTTCGGCAGAGTTTGAATAGTTCTATAAATAACGAGGGATCGAGAGGAATAAGACAACTCCTTATACCCCACAAAAAAATGGAGTTGCAGAAAGAATGAATAGGACATTGATGGAGAAAGCTAGGAGTATGCTTAGTGGAGCTGGCCTTGAACAAAGGTTTTGGGCTAAAGCTGTGGCCACTGCTTGCTATCTGGTTAAAAAATATCCTACATTAGCTCTTGTTGGTAAGACACCCATGGAGGTGTAGTCTGGTAAGAATCCTTCAGTTAGACATCTTCATGTTTTTGGTTATGAAGCTTATGCACATGTGCCTAAGGAGAGAAGATCTAAGTTGGAAAACAAGGCTGTAAAATGTATCTACATCAGCTACAGTGTTGGTGTGAAAGAATACAAGCTTTGGGATCCTGTGATTGGTAAGGTTTTGTATAGAAGAAATTTTATTTTTAGAGAGCTAACACCTTCTCCTATTGTGCTACAACCAGATGAAAAAGAAATGAAAGAAGATGTTGTTCAATTGCCTCCTACCCCTGAGAAGACTAAACAGAGACGCCATGAGTGATCTGATGATGAGGAGAGCTCTAGAAGCTCTGAAAATTTAGAATAAGAGGTAAAACAACCTCAACCTCAGCCCTTGAGGATAGCCACAAGAGAAAGAAAGCAATCAGAGAGGTTTGGATTTTCTATGTTAGATTCCAGTTGTGCTTATGCCTTGTTTACAAACACTGATGAGCCTAGATCTATGAAAGAGGCTATAGGTATGGAAGATGTAGGTTCCTAGATTGAGGCCATGGATGATGAGATGGCTTCATTGGAGAAGAAAAAAACTTGGGACCTAGTACCTTTTCCTAAAGGATGAAAACCTATTGGAAGCAAATGGGTGTTTAAGAAGAAATTCTGTGCAGATTGCTGTGTTGAGAGGTACAAGGCCAGATTGGTTGCAAAGGGGTATTCACAGGTGGAGGGAATTGATTATGGTGAAATATTCTCTCCTATTGCAAAGCTTACATCCATTAGATTTCTGTTATCTCTAGCAACATTGTATGATTTAGAGGTAGAAAAGATGGATGTGAAGACAACTTTCCTTCATGGTGATTTGGGGGAAGAGATCTATATATCACAGCCTGAGCACTATATTCAGAAAGGTAAAGAGTCTTTGTTTTGTAGATTAAAGAAGTCTCTGTATGGTTTGAAACAATCTCCTAGGATGTGGTACCTTAAATTTGATGCCTTTGTGTTTTCGATTGGTTTTCTAAGATTGAAATCAAATCATTGTGTTTATTTCAAAGTTGACAATGATCGCCTTCTTATTATTGCATTATATGTTGATGATATGTTGTTGATTGGGAAGGGTATGGGTATGATTTTTGATTTGAAGTCTCAGTTGTTAGCACAGTTTGAGATGAAAGATTTAGGGGCAGCCAAGTATATTCTGGGTATGGAAATCAACAGACATAGGTCTAACAGAAAACTTTGGTTGAGTCAGAGTAAGTATGTGAAGTCCATGTTGGACAGGTTTAGCATGGCAGATTGTAGACCATTGTGTGTTCCTATTTCTATGGGAACAAATTTATCTATGGATGATTGTCCAAAATATCCTAGTGAGGTGGAGGACATGAGCAAAGTACCTTATGCGAGTGCAGTTGGTAGCCTTATGTATGCTATGGTCTGTACTAGACTAGACATTGCCCAAGTAGTGGTAGTCTTGAGTTGGTTTATGGCTAAATCTGGACAGGTACATTGGGATGCAGTTAAGAGAGTGTTTAGATATTTCAAGGGTACATCAGAGTATTCCATATGCTATCATGGAAACTCTTCTGGAGCTCCACATTTATTTTGTATTCAGGGGTTTTTGGATTCAGATTGGGCAGGTGACATTGACAGTAGGAGATCCACCAGTGCCTATGTGTTCACTATGTTTGGTGGTACCATCAATTGGATGAGTAAGCGACAACCTATGGTTTCTTTTTCCATGACAGAAGAAGAGTACATGGCAGCTACTCATGTTTGTAAGGAAGCCATTTGGCTTAAGATACTATGTATGGATGTTGGTGTTGATGTAGGACAGATTACAATTTGTCGCGACAGTCAGAGTGCTATTTTCCTTGTGAAGAATCCAACTTTCCATGCCAGAACCAAGCACATTGATGTGTGGTTTCACTTTGTGAGAGATATGGTAGAGGATGGAAAGGTAAGTTTAGAGAAGGAAGATATAGTAAATAATGTTGCGGATGCATTGAAAAAACCTGTGGGCACAGAGAAGTTCAGATGGTGTTCGGAGTCTATGGGCCTCTCGGCCTATAGAAATTAAATCTTATTATTTCCTTTGGCTCTTACAAGGTGTTCAAAAAGTGGGAGAATGTTGGGAATAAGGTGTCTCAACCTTGTATATTTCATTACATTTGATATTTTCTAAATGTTGGCACTTTGGACAATGTGTAAGGTAATCATGACTGAAACAGTTATGACAGATTCCTATGACGGTCATTAATATTTGTAAGGGATAATTGTGGAAGTTTTGATGATGGGTGAAGACATGCAAGACATGTGGAAACTAATCAGTTGAGTACTGTACACTCTTCTACAATCATGGGGTTCGGGTTCCTATTTTCTCAGCGAATGGTAAAAACCCTAATACGGCTACTTTTGGAAGTTGCCCTAAAAAGTGAAGTGGATGATATAAGCATTTTTTAGTGTTGCGAATTAGAGAGAAGATAGTGTACTGTTGGAATATTTTTATGCTACCAAATTTTTCTTCAAGTGTCGATTATCTCCTGAAAGAACTTGCATTGCAAGTGTATTGTAAACAGTATTAGTTTTGATTAATACATTATGCAGGTTTTGGAGTGCTGGGGTTTTTTACCGAAAGGTTTTCCCAGTGTAAATCATTGTGTCATTCTCATTTTTCTATGTATGCATGTTATTTTATTATCATTCTATAATTTCTAAGGGTTAAATCTAAATTTGCATGATCCTCTTCTCGGGTGTTTAGCGTAGGAACTATTTTCCGCACACTTAGTTTCCTTTCAATTCTTCATCTGATATATTTGTAAGCCAAAAATTTTTTTTATGTCACCAAACATAGACATTTCAAATTCATTTTGCATATCTTTTTCAAATTCTTGGCATAACACATCTTGTCCACTAAATATAATGTCATCAACAAAAATTTCAGCCAATAAAGTACCTTTACATTGCTCTATCTTCAAATACATATTATTGTTGTCATTGGTTCTTGCAAATCCAATCTTTACCAAATAATTGTGCAATCTCTCATACCATTTTCTTGGTGCTTCCTTCAATCCATATAGTGCTTTGTGTAATCTGCAAACCATGTTCCTCTTACTTGGGTTTACAAATCCATCAACTTGTTCAATGTACACTTCTTCTAATATCCCATTTAGGAATGCTGAATTCACTTCCATCTGATAAAATTAAAAACCTCTATAGGCTGCATATGCAAGTAATTTTCTTACTCCTTCCAATCTTGAAACTGGGGTGAATTTTTCTCCATAATCAATTCCTTCCTCTTGTGCATAACCCTTGCATACCAGTCTATCTTTGTTTCTTGTTACCTCTCCATGTTCATTCAGCTTATTTTTGAATACACACTTAGTACCAATTACACTTTTATCATTGGGCCTAGGTACAAGTGTCCAAGTGTTGTTCTTCTCAATCTGTTTAATTTCTTCATTCATGGCTTGTATCTAGTCTTCATTGTCTAAGGCATCTTTTATTGTTTTAGGCTCAAAATCACATAGCAAGAATGTATCATATCTCAACTTGCTTCTTATCATAACTGTAGAATCCTTTGATCCTATGATTTGATCATATTTATGGTGCCTCCTTAGATAATTTTCTAGAGTAGGTTCTTTTTCTGCTTCAGGTTGATTCTGTGACTCAACATCTCCATCAAATAGCTTGGTAATTACCTCATGTTGCCTGACATCCTCATTCTGTGATTCGGTAGGTGCTAGCTGTTTCTCGACAACCTCATTCTTAGGTTTAGGTAATGTATTAGAATCTTCCTCATCCAGATAGACAAATGATTTGTAACTCTCAGGTTCCTATGTGCTTTCAGCTTCATTTCTTTTTGTATACTCAGCAATTCTAACATTTGTGCTTTCCACAATTTTGTTAGTGTTAGAATTCAAAAACTTATATGCTTTAATCTTAGTTGAATAACCAAGAAATATGTATTCCTCTCCTTTAGCATCAAGTTTTGCATTTCTATTATCTTTCAGTATGAAACATTTTCTTCCAAAAACCTTGAAATATTTTACATTAGGTGCATATCCATACCAAATCTCATAAGGTGTAGTAGTTGTACCTTTCTTTACTTGTACTCTGTTTAGGGTATAGACTATTGTACTTACAGCTTCTCTCCAATATTTATGTGCAACATTTTTCTCCATCATTAATGTTCTGGCACAATCCATAATAGATCTATTTCTTCTCTCAGCAATACCATTCTATGGTGGTGTCCTAGGTGCGGACATCTGTGTTTTTATCCCTTAGTCATTGCAGAACCTAATAAACTCATTAGAGATAAACTCACCTCCTCTATCAGATCTCAAACATTTCATACTTTTACCTGTCTCCTTTTCAACTTTTGCCAAGTACCACTTAAATAACTAGAATGCATCAATTTTTCTTTAAGAAACATAACAGTCATCATTCTTGAGTAATCATCAACAAATAGAATAAAATATCTATCTCCATAGTAAGTTTTCTCACCAATGGGACCAAAATGGTTAGTATGAACTAATTCTAGTATTTCCTCAGAAGTATGAGTCTTTCTCTTGAAACTAGACTTAGTCATCTTTCCCAATTGACATTTCTTAGACATTGCATTTTTAGGTTTCTTTAACTTAGGAAACCCTCTAACCTTTTTTAATTTGCTTATGCTTACCAAGTTATCAAAGTTTACATGACACAACATTTTATGCCATAACCAAACATCATTATATCATGCAAACAAGCATGCCTCATCAACTAAATCTAGATAAAATAAGTTACCTTTTGTTTTCTCACCACTTCCAACTAGTTCTCCAGTAGCATCATAGATCTTTGCCTTCTTGTGATGAAATTTAACTCTATAACCAAAAGTATTCAGCTGTGCAACACTCACTAAATTATAATTAAGATCATCAACCCAATATACATTTCCACATCTGATCTTGTCAGTCAAGTTAATTGATCCTTTCCCTTTAACAAGACATGGTGCATCATTACCAAATTTAACATAACCACCATTACACTGATCTAGGGTCTCAAATTTATCTTTATCACCAGTCATGTGATGTGAACAACCACTGTCAATAATCCAATGGTCACCTTTACTCGTATAATAAATTAATGCAGCTTTCTCATCATCATCAGAATCATCTTTCATAGAAACATACACAACTTCTATATCATTTTCATTAGATTTGTCAGAATCATTGTCAAAAGCTTCTTCAGCTATATAGCGAGATTTATTACCTTTGTCTTTGAAATCCTCATACTTTTTGAAGTCTCGGTCATCCTTTCTGTCTTTGTACTTGTTTTCTCTTCTTTCATCTTTGTCATTCTTATCAAGACATCTAGCATCAATATGACCAACTTTGTTACATGAAAAACAAATGATAGGAATTTTGCCTTTGAATTTTCCTTTTCCTCTAGATAGTCTTTTTTCCATAAGTGCTTCAAGTTCTTCCAGATCATCATCAGTAGTGTCGATGTCACTGTTCACACATTTCTTTCCTTTCTTTGATTTGTTAAGGACCAACTGGGATCTGAATGTAGATTCAATAGCTTGTCGAGTGTAGTTGTCAAAATTTGACATTTCAAATGCAGTAAGTCTGCCTACCAGACCTTCCAAAGTCAAATTATTATAGGAGTACATCTTAAATCTTGAATTGTAGAGACTCTAATAGCATATACAAGAAGAAGTGTTCTTAGTACCTTGCTCACAATGGTGTTATCATCAATGGTTTCCTTAGCTCCTCTAATAGCATTTACAACTTCCCTTATCCTACCATAATATTGAACTATATTTTCTCCTTCTTTCATTTTCATTTCATCAAACTTACCTCTTAAAATTTCACATTTGGCTCTCAGTACATTTGTATCACCTCCATAGATGGTTGCAAGGGCATCCCACATTTTCTTTGTAGTTGTACAATTCTTTATGTCTTCAAACTCATGATAGTTCAGAGATGATGCAATCTCTAGCATTGCTTGATTGTGTTCCTGCTTTTCTCTTAACTGTGTAGTTGTGGTAGGTACAATGGGGCCTACATAATCATGTTCAACATAGTGTTTAGCAGCATTACCTATACTAGCTAGATGCAATTTCATCAAACTCTGCCATGCAGGGAAAATCTCTTTGTTCAACTTTGGTACCTTCTTTTTATACATCTTGATCTTTTGCTCCAAGTACCTTCAAAATTTTTTCAAGAGACCAAAGCTCTAATACCAATTGTTAGAATGAATTCAAAATAAATGAGAGGGGGGGTGAATCAGTTATCCTTAGGTCTAGATGTGCCCATTTAAACTTTATACCAATTTGAACAACTCAAATCTGCTCGGCAGTGATAGCATAAGTCAACAACATAAATATGTAGTTTACTATTCAAATATAATTATCTTTTAGAAACTTAACAGTAAAACACAACATAAACATTCACACAAGTTGACACCAGTATTTAACGTGGAAGCCCAATTTGGGAAAAACCACCAATAACATGCTATCAAGTTTTCACTCTTCTAAAGTGAGCTCTGTTAGGAGCCAACCCTGTTAAAGGTTACAAAACACATTGCTAAATGTGACCTGGTTAAAGGATTTAATCACCCTGTCAGGAGTGGCCTTGTTAGAGGACTTAGAACATTCCACCTGAATGTCACCTTGCTAAAAGGATTTATACAATGACTGTTAGGTCAACTTGGTTAACGGATTTTGACTGATATAATGGTTAGAAAGTAATCAACAGGTGTGATCTGATACATACAACTTACTTTGCAAATCCAGATCCAATTCAGCTCTAATGCTAATTCACTGAGTGGCCTCCATTCTCATTTCAATCTTCATATCTGCTTGGAAATCCATCAAGTAATCACTTATGCAACTCTCTGATTCTTTGTTCATCTTTCTCTGCTTAGATCATGCCAATAAGTCAATTAATTATGCAATCCTCTTGCATACTCTTCATACACATATATGAATAACCCCTTGAGGTTATCTTATACCTCTTCATCTAGGTCAGATAAATATTTTTCCACTTAATCAAGATCGTAGATCTTAGGTTAGGTCAGATCCAACGGATCTTTCCATCATTACATTTAATTTATTTCTCCAAAGCAATCACTAATTGAATCTTTGATCCATGCATTAATTACAGTTAGCTGTGCATTTAAATAGTGTGGATCAATCGTGCTTATCCTTAATTAACTTTATATATAGCAATAAAATCAATTATGTTGGCCAGATATCTCAAATCTCAACAATTAACAAAATACTGACACTCGGCCAAAACTGTGTTCTTCCACTCGGTCATCACTATTTTCCTCAGCAATTTACTGGCACTCAGTCATCGCTGACTTCGCTCGGCACAAACTGTTTATAGTAAACTATCATAAAAAGATAAACAACAAATTACTTTGCCAATGTGCCAACTGATCAAGTACCCTTGTGATTTCTCACAACTCAACCATTCCACTTGGTCTTCTTGTTAAATATCCTTTATCAATCAATATATATGGTACTCAAACAGATAGAAATAGTCTCACCAATTAAGTTTTGACATCAATGACAAAACAACAATTGTTTCCATTGTAGCTTTACAACAATCTTTCCAACACAACTAACCTAAACTAGACTATCCAATAATTAAAAATTCCTCAAACAAACTCATTCACCGGCTCACCAAAGTAGATGCCCTTCTTCAAGAGCTTGTAATACTTGACATGATCCTCAAAAAATAGGTACAGATGCAACATGAATATTTTTAATATGACTTGATGCATAACTTCTTGGTAAAAATGGGAAAATTCACTTACCTCCTTAAATGGATCAAATGCACTTCTGCTCCAAAATGGGCACATGAATCCAGACTACTCATGCTAAATTACAAATGCATGTTTTGCTTCACCCTTAAGTGTATCTTCATGCTTAGGTACCATTGGAACTTTTGAATTCTTGTTGGCTTCCAACAAAGTGAGATGTCATATTGGACATTCTCTTGATAGGACAAAGGTTGAATTCTTCTTATTGGATACACTCTTAACAATTTCTTCCTCAACCATGACAACCTCATGCTATTATAAATGATTCCCCTTATGTGAGTCAAATTAAAACACACACATACCTCAATATTCTATCCACAAACTTTATGTTTAGGAGGGTTTCCATTAAGACTTGAACAAAAATTATATATGATGTTTGTGAAAAGGTCTTCATCAAGTTCTGGGGTAGTTATTTCATGCATAATGTGCTCAGGTTTATGACCTTGAAACACAAGTACATTCTTTTCACCTTAACTAATACCTTCTTGCATGTCTAATTTTCACAACTGAAGAAATGATTGTCCTCACTAATCAACACATTGGAAAGGTGTACTTCACCTAGGGATCTATTTCCCCTGCTATCTTTCTCTACAACTCCATTATGATGTACTAACTAGATATGAGAGTCACCAGTTATGTCTACTTCCTTTTCCCAAAAGAGTATAGAAAGATCACTAGATTCAGATTCATGATGCTCTACTTTTTCCTTTTCTAATGGTGCCTCAAGAGAAAGCTTCTTTGGTGGTGAGAGAATATTTTTTTGGTTCCCTATAGCATTTTATGTGCAGAATTTGGATGCAAACTTCTCAAAATACCCTTGTAAGGAGAAGAGAATATCCCTTGAGCTATTTTATTTTTTAGAGCAAGTAGCTCGTTATCTAATCTTTGCGCCATAGGATCTGTAATGCTAGAAATATAAGATGAATCCATAGATGAGATTTATTTGGACCTATTTGGTTCTATTTTTATCTACCCAAAGAGGATTAGATCATCTTTGATCTCTATAGCCAAAGTTTGTGCAATTCCAAGAGTAGTCTGGGTTTCTCTTTTCAACATACAAGGTACTTCAAGAACTTGAGCATTGACAAAGAAAAAATTCAAATTCTCAGTTGTAGGTTGAGAACCAACTAGAATTTTGTGTGTCAAATTATTTAAGTGAGCAATAAAATCACAAAGAGGCATGTGAGATTCTTTCTTTAACAGGGAAGGTTAGGCCAGTAAGGCATGAACATTTTTATCTGATTTTAACCTTTGTTCAAACTTGGTTTTGAGCGTATTCCAATCATTTATTGATTGTGGTACAAGATTGTAGAATCAGTCATATCATCCTATGAAGTTTCCACAAACAATATGACTGAAACATCTTGGTATTCTACTCAAAAACCACTACATGCAATGTACAACACCTTGATACATTCATCAAGATGTTATTTTTAATTGTCATAGAACTTAGGGAAGTTCTAAAGTCAAATGTGAGGAAGCAAATAAAGAAGCGGTGTGAGGTTCAAAGAACCAAAATATGTACCCCAAGGACCATGGGAAACCATTTTAAATGCCCTTAACACAAATTACAAGAATTAAATTCACAAAAAAGGACATTGGTATACTTCAAATGAAAGCATGAGGCTTGTTATCACTTTTCTCTGAAAGTATTTCATTTTTCAAATTTGGTCTTTTCCCGTGAAAATGTGTTCAAAGTTTTATCTTTTCATGTGAAAAGGTTTTAAAATTATGTTAATTCCTCGATCTATCACTTTTATGCTTAGTCATGCAGTCACGCTATTCCTTTTAAGTGATCTTTTGGATGTGCGAGTGAGTGATTCTTTGGTTTGTCTATGCTCTCACAGTCGTGATATTTTTATGATGAGTTGACTTACCTATGTGAGTGAGCAATCAATTTTTCAAAAATGTTTATCGCATAGTAGAGGTGTGTCTCTAATTTCAAGTTTTCAGACTTTGAGTGTGTGAGTTGAGAAGATTTAAGTCATCGCTCACTCGCCAAGGTCTTTGGTCTGTCAATTTCTAGCTGTGCAAGTGAGCAAGCGGTTTAGAAGATGTCTATCACACAATTGTGGTCTATTTGTGTTAGTATCTTTTTATCCTATGAGTGTGAGAGTGAGGAAAGTTTTAGGTTAATCACTCACTCACTAAAATATTTCATTCTATGTCTTTTACTACACGAGTGTGCGAGTCAAAAACTGTCTATGAGTAATCACTCACTCGCTGAGGTTTTTATCTAATGTCTTTTTTTTGTGCGAGTTGGAGATGTGTTCTTTATAAGTGCTTATATGTTGTTATCACACAAGGGAATTGAAGATTCATTCAGAGCATTTGGTATTGCGAGTGAGAAATGGAGTAAATGTCCAAGCTCTCTCACACTCGTGGGTAATAAAGGTCAAGACAAATTTGCATGGTTAGTGCACGACTGAAGAAAGTTCAATGAAAAAAATGGTGTAATCGCTCACTCACGGATGGTTTACTCACTTAAGATATTTTTTTGAGAGTATGCAAATAGGTGTGTTTTGACTCATTTCTCAATCGCCGATGGTTGGTGGTTCAATATTTTTGGCATGCAAATGTGCAACCAAGAAGAAAAGAGAAGTCATCGCTCAGTCGTAATGGATGATTCACTTAACATTTTTCATTAGTGAGCGTGCGACTGAGGAATATTTTCATGTCAGCGCTCAATCGCGTTGTATCGATAGTTAATGTTTTTCAAGCTGGGAGTATACGAGTAAATTATTTTATGACCTTTGCTCACTTGCTAAGGCAAAGCGGTTATCAAAAATTGGACAACGAGTGAGTGAATTGGTTAGTAATATGTTCTCAAAGAGGCTATCGCTTACTCGTGAGGGAAAGAAGATCAGTTCAAAAGGATGCATCGAGTACGTGACAAGGTGAAATATCAAGAAGTTGTTTAGTCCTCACTCACTCGTGAAGTTTCAAACATGATGAAATAAAGCAATGCAAGTACGCGACTAAGAAGAATAAAAGACATCAAAGGCTATCGATCACTCGCCGAATGATCAAGGTCAAGTCATAAAGTTGTTGTGAGTGTGTGGTAGGTTAAGAGAAAGATATTTTGTCTCTCACTCACACAAAAGGTTTTGAACATTGGAATTGTACAATGAGTGTGAGATCTTCTTCCATTTATCCTATTCCCAGTTTTAATTGTAAAAAGGGAAAAATATACAGTTGTTCCAGTGAGGATACGCAAGTTTGAATTTATGGCAGCACTAGTTGTAGAAGCTAACAGATAGTTTTTGCAAGCATGAGAAGTTGCAGTAAAAAATACAAGACGTCGATGTGATGAGCTATAAGTATAACTTGTTTTCTTGAATTCTACACAATTCTCATTTTTTGCTTTCATAATTTTCTGAGAAAATTGCAGAGTGTATTGCCTAAGACCAATTTTCAGAGGGCAAGATGAGTCAGGCCACTACGAGCACAACTTCTAAGGGAACTAGGAAGAAAACAATGACATGGAAGAAATACTTAGAAGAATTTATAGACCTCTTGCCAGGGACTTCCAATGCAGGAACCCTATCACACTCAATTATTCCGGTAATGCTTTGTTTCATTATTTTTGGAACAATAGGGTAAATTCAGTCCCTATTTGTAACCTGTGGAATTTAAATATGGAAAAATTGATTGTTCCAAATGTTTATGTTCATGTGGATTTAATAAAAGAGTTAGCTAAAAGTTACTATCCAATAGCCAGAGTAATTAGAAATAAAAACAAAGAAGCCCTAGTGGCTATAAACAGAAGGGTAGTGTCTGAGGTTTTCAAAATTAACGGCGCAATCTGTACTAAAATTGACTTAGACAAGATACAGATTGATTATGAAAAAAGGGAGAAACAGATAAAGAAACATGAGATGCCTAGATTCATGCCCAGAGTAGATAGAAATTTGGTGTTAGTCCTAGACAATGTGAAGCCTCCTTTTGACTTATCTTTGTTCCACAACTATATCAAATGCACAGTTTATGGCCTAAGAAAACTTCTCGGTTTTGATGTCGATTCAACCACCCCTACTTACTTATTGATGATGGTCATCGATATTCAACATCCAGAGGTCAGTACTAATTTTGATTATGTAGGGTATATTTTTGATGTCATACATATAGCACGGGTGGAGATACAATATGATGTGCATGTGCCTACCTTCAAGCATTACTCACATTTGATTCTCTTAATTTTATACTACAATAGGGATAAGATGGAAAAGGAGATAGAATTATTTGATTTAGAGTATGGGCTCAAAATGCCAATTTAGAGATGGACCCAGGTATGGGATAGTGCTTCTAAGGACTCTTCTTTTGTTTTTTTTCACAATTAGATTGTTGATCCAATCTTTTAGATATGTTGGGGGTAAAAAGAGAAAGATTGTCAACTAATGTTAAGAGATTGTTGAGACCATGGGCTATCATTCAAGGCTGGTCTGTTGCCCATAATTGGGGTGATTTCTTTCTCTTTGATCAATTCACTATAATTAGGGTTTATGGTTGTTCACAACCACCCCCATGTTCTCCCTCTATTTGTTCCACTTAGAATTGCCTTTTTAGAAATTATTTGTCAAATTACATGGGTAGACAAAGAATACCTAGAAGGGCATAAGAAGGGTACTTTTACCCCAAGGCTATGGGTGGGATATGATTTTTCTATAGGGAAGAAAACTTTTGAACAGATCAATAGATTTTTAAAGCCATACAGATTATCCACCACAGTGTCAAGGTTTGGTGATCTAGAACAATTCATTAAGATAACCTTAAAGGGTATGATTCCTTGGAAATAGGTGAGAGATCATGAAGCCTTAGATGAGGAAGATGGTGTGAGGAATAGAGTGAACAAAATTGAAGTTCAGGAAAGAAGAAGAGTGTGGAAAGATCTCTTAAGAGTTGAACCTGAGCGGAAAGAATTAGATAAATCTTTCTCTGGATTTTTCCCTAACACCCCATATTTGCAGAGAATTGAGAAGATGTTGGAATCATACGACATCTTAATGGCACAAGTGCCAAATTTCAATGTTGAAGATGAACAATCTCAGGGATTTCCACACATAGTGGATCTGCTTGAAGAAGAAGAAGAAGAAGTTGGTGAAGAAGCCACTTCTGCTAGGGATTCACCTAGCAAGAAACAAAAAATAGAGCATAAAATGGTTCAAGCAAGAAAAATCATGGCTAAGGTAGTGGTAAAAGAGCATGGAAAATACTTCAGGAAAATCAGGAAACAATTGCAGAAAGTGCCATAGTATGAAGGCCAGGGAGAGAATGAAAAGATATTAAGTACAGAAATGGATGAAAGGGTAATGATGGCCAATGAATTCATTAAGGATTATGACTTTATCAAATCAGAAGAATTCAAGAGTTTCCTAATTAAGCTGAAGCAACATAATTTAAGATAGAAGTTAATAACAAAGGAAGGACAAGAGGAAAATAATGAGCAGATTGTAAAGACACTTCAGGAGTATGACCCTGAGAGTGAGATAATAACTATGGAGAAGGCAAAACTTTTAGTACAAAATAGTGGAGTGATTTTTATGCCTGACTGGGATTTATAGTCTACTTTCATCATCGATCATATTAGTAGATAGGAAAATCCCATGTTCAAGATAGAATTTGAGATAGATGATGTGTTAAGAGGACCAGGTTTTGATCCTAAGTCCAAAACTTTGGCTATCTGGTCCCTTTCTCCTACTACACATAAGCCTCTGGTTCTAAGTATTAGAGAAGAGAAAAAAGTAGACAGGGTGATATGAAACTTGCAGAATACCAGTGATATCGAGATTGTCCAACTTATGACCCAAGTTTCATTTAAGAACTTGGCAAAAATAGAGGACTTATCCAAAAGATATGAACATAATTTTGGTCAGATGATGGATTTGGCTAAGAAGCATGAAGAGGTTATGGTTTGTAACCATAATTTGGAAGAGGAAATAGAGAAATTAAAGAAATAATTAGATGAAAAGAGGACAGATGAAATTCCTCAAGTGGTTGAAAAGGAAAAGATATATACTATAATAGAAACATAAGGTGACCTAGTGTCAGGAGAAGGCCATACAGAGGAGCTATTAAAAGAGAAAAATGACAGTGATGTGCCTTTTATCCTTTCCATCTTACAACACCGGGTGAATATTTTAAAAAAGAAGACTAAGATGGTGCACACTCTATATGGATCATTACATGAAGATTTGAGGACAGCTACAGAACCCGTGAAATTTCTTGATTGGAATGTTACTTATTCTTTCTTTAATGATAAAAGTAAATTGATAAATAATAAGTTGTAGTTGTTTGGTGATCAGTGCCCTACACTTATTCCCAATATCTATGATGATGTTGATGCTCTGAAACCACAGCCAGAATGGGAGAAGGAATTTGATGAAATATGGAAGGTTGATAATGTCAAACACAAATTGGAGGACACAGATGCAAGTTACTGCAATGATCTAATTGACAATTTTTTCAAAGTGGAGGTGGACATCACAAAATTTGTTGCCAAGGTGAAGACAACTCTAGATGCCAGGTAGATAGAATCCTTGGCTAAGATGGAGCAGGAGAATAATTTTGATTGGCCCACCGCCAAAGAAGTGAACAGGTGGGAAGTGAAGTTGAAAGGATAGAAAGATATTTTCAAAGAAACAACCAATTCTGTTCAAAATCGCACATCTTATAAAAGGATTCCAAGACTACTGGAAAAGAGGATAGTCATTTCTACATCTGGAAATACAATTATATTGTACACACTTTGGTTGGAGACCATTTTATTTGATAAGGGTTTTGAAAGCTTAATTTTGAATGTAATAACTCTTTTGATATGAATACAAATAAAATCCATCAACAGTTTATGAACTTATGATGAGTATTTGTCTCCATTATTGTGTTCTGAGTTATGTTTAAATTGAGTAATTAAGGATTGTTCAATTTATATGCCTGTTAGGCAGATTTTGAAATTATCTTAGGGGTTCTTTCAAGGAACAATTAAATTGCCTTAGGGTTATTTTAGTGAAAATTGGGGTATATAATGAATCAGATGATTATCTTAGCATATGTTTGAGGGTTGATATACAAGGTATATTTATTTTATGTGTAGATCTGTAGTTGTTTTTAAGTTTATATTTATGGAAAATGATTATAAATGTTCAGAGTGACTCCGATGCCCTAGGATAAAATAATGGTCTTCTGTTCATGTGAAGTGGGTGGCTATCACCATACAATTGATCTTTATCATTCTGTTTCAGTTTGTTAAATAAATATTACAGAAGTTTAAAATTTGTAATTCCACTATGCACTTGATGGAATAAATTGTCATAATTTGAATATCCCAAGTGAAAAATGGTAAACACACCTGAGGTTGTGAAACTCAAAGTGTAGAGGGTTTGAAAACCTTGTTTCTGTCATTTTGTTTCTTTCTTGATCAGTGTTTGGGATAATAGAGCAAGCTTACTGTAAGTATTTTATGTGTTAGAAAGAAAAGGAACCCACAAAAAATGGCGACTCTACTGGGGAATTTCAAGGACTACATCCAAAGGTTATTTTGAAGCTCTCATTTTATGAAATTCAGAATCCTTGAAATATAGTTTATGAAATCATAAGTTGTATGTTATATCTCATTGTTATATGCTTTACTATCATTTTCAAAGTTAAATCTTGTTATTTTATTCCCAATAATATTTGGGTTGCGACTCTGGGTAATTGGTTATAGTGTTTCTAAGGGGAACATTACCAGATCAAGTGTTAGGGAATTTCATTTTGGTTAGGATGAAGAACACAAGAGCATACACAAAGGACCACTCTAAAAATGTATCTGTTGGTTTATTTTCTTTCTGATATATGAAATGCTCAAAATAAGCTTTCTCTATCTGTCCCAACACTGATCAAAGCAAGATACAGAAACAACAAAAATAGGTTTTTAAAACCCTCCGCACTTTGAGTTCCACAAACTCAAGTGGGATAAACCTTCTAACTTAGAATAGACAAATCACAATACTATTCTAGCGGATAAAATGGAATTACAGATACCGACCTCTATAATATTTATTTGACAAATTAAAACATAATGGAAAAGATTCATTTTAATAGTGATAGTCACTTATCCAAATTCAAAATAGACCAGTGCTTTATCCTAGGGTATGGAGTCACTCTGGATTTTCACAACCATCTGGTATGGACATAAACTTGAAAACAATGATAGATCTGAATAGATAATAGATATACCTTATACATCTATCCTCACATTTATACGAAAAATAATCATAAGATTCATTAAACATCCCAAGTTTTACTGAAATAAGCCTAAGGCAATTAAATTTTTCCTTGAAAGAAATCCTAAGACAACTTCAAAATCTGCCTGAAAGACACATAATTTGAATGATCCTTAATCACTTCAAATTAAACAAAACTCAGAACATAATAATGAAGACAAATACTCCTCATAAAATCAAAAAACTATTGATGAATTCTTATTTGTATTCATACCAAAAAATTGTTACATTCAACATGACTTTCAAAACCCTTCTCCAAATATATTGGTCTTAAACCAGAGTTTATACAATTGAATTGTATCCCAAAATGAAAAAACTGACTATCCTCTTTCCCAGTAGTCTTGGAATCCTTTTATAACTAAGGATGAAACAATCTTAGGACTTCTTGGGAAAGATTTACAAAATCTTGCAACAACTTCAGAAATAACAAACTAACAATATTTCCAAAAGAATATAGGTGGCACAAAATATGTGAAGTTCAAACATAATTGGTTGTTTATTTTGAAAATATCCTTCTATCCTTTAAGGTTCACCTCCCATATATTCGCCTCCTTGGTGGTGGGCTAATCAAAAGTCTTTTCTTGTTCCAGCTTTGTCACAGCTTCAGTCCACCTGACATCCATAGTTGTCTTTGCCTCTGTGATAAACCTTGTCATATATATCTCAACTTTGAACAAATTGTCAATAATTCTATTGTAGTAACTAGCATTTGTATCTTTCTCAATATTTTTTTTGACAGTATCATC
Organism: Thuja plicata; assembly: GCA_018584345.1. NCBI lineage: Eukaryota > Viridiplantae > Streptophyta > Pinopsida > Cupressales > Cupressaceae > Thuja > Thuja plicata. The sequence continues at coordinate 3,460,002 of MU226316.1, forward strand.
TTTTAATATCTCATCAAACTCCTTTTCCCAATCTGACTGTAGCTTTAAAGTGTTATCATCATTATAAATCTTGGGAACTTATGGGGAGCATTGATCACCAAATAACTGTAAATTATTGTCTATCATCTCATTCTTACCATTGAAGAAGGCATAGGTATCACTTAGACAACTTATCATTTTAATAGTATCATATAATTTGTCAGGAAAGTCAACATTGTATAAGATGGTTGTTTTCAATTTATCCATCACTCTGGCTTTTCTTGACCAAAACTTGAAAGTTGGCTCAAGAAATGTCATAGCTTCCACCACTATCTTAGAAGCTTCCTATAACACTCTATATAATTTATATATCATCTCAATTTTTTGCTTCAAATCATTTATCTTGTGTTGCAAAATAGAAAGGATGATAGGAACTGCACTGTCCATTTTTTTCTCTAATGTCTTCTCTGTTCTACCCTTTTCTGGTGCTAACTCTTCTTTTGTCTGAGTTTCTTCCTCTATTTTTCTCTTTCATCCCCTTGAGAAATTTCCTCTGTTCTCTTTTTATCCAACTCCTTCAAGTTATCTATTTCTTCCTCCAAGGTATAATTATGCACCATAACTTCTTTATGTTTCTTGGCAAAATCCATCATCTGACAATTTTTTTTTTCATATCTTTTAGATAGGTCTTCTATTTTTACCAAGTTCATAAAAGATACTTGGATCATCAACTGAGAAATCTCAGTATCACTGGTATTTTGGAGGTTCCAGATCATCCTATCTGCCCTTTTTTCTTCTCTAATGTTCAGAACCAGAGGCTTGTGTGTAGTAGGATCAAGGGACCAAAGAGCCAGAGTTCTAGATTTAAGATCAAACCTTGATCCTTTTAGTACATCACCTATTTAAAACTTTGTCTTAAAAATAGGATTTTATTTCCTTTTGATTTGGTCAATGATGAAGGTGGACTGCAAATACCAGTCAAGCATCAATAGAATTCCACTGTTCTGTACCAAGATTCTTGTCTATTCCACAGTGATTATTTCACTCTCAGGGTCATACTCCTGAAGTGTTTTTATGATTTCTTAATTCTTTTCCTCTTTTCCTTCTTCTTCTATCAATTTCTGCCTCAAATTATGTTTCTTCAACTTAATAAGGAAGCTTTTGAACTCTTCTGATTTGATGAAATCATCATCCTCGATGAACTCATTGGCCATCATGATCCTTTCATCTATTTTTGTATTTAAAAGTAGTTCATTGTCTCCACAGGCTTCATCCCCTGACCTTTTCTGAAATTGTTTCCTTATCCTTCTGAAGTACTTTCCATGTTCTTTGACAACCGCCTTGGCCATACTCCTCTTAGCCTGCACCATTCTATGCTCTTTTTTCTATTTCTTGTTAGGTGGTTCCCTAGCAGAAGTGGCCTCTTCCCCAACTTCCTCCTCCTCTTCCTGGGGATGCTTGGACTTTTCCAAATTTTCATCATCATGTAAAGATATTTTATTGGGAGACCCCTGAGACTATGTATCTTCTGCATCAAAATTTGGCACTTGTGCCATCAAATGGTCATATGTTTCTAAAATTTTATCAATCCTCTGTGAATAAGGAATATCAGGAAAGAAACTCGAAAAAGAAATATCAGATTCCTTCCACTCAGCTTCAGCTCTTATTAAGTCCTTCCAATTTCTTCTCCTTTCCTGAACTTCAACTTTATTTATCTGATTTCTTACCACATCCTCCTCATCCAAAGGTTCATGGTCTCTCACCTATTTCCAAGGAGTTAAATTTTTTAGATTTGTCTTAAGGAACTGTTCTGGATCACAAAAACCTTGAAAGTGTGGTGGATAGCCTATATTTTTTAAGAAATCCATTAATCTATTCAAAATATTTCTTCCCTATAGAAAAACCATGTCCCACCCATAACCTTGGGGTAAAATTACCCTTCTTATGCCCTTCCATGTATTCTTTATCAACCCATGTGATTTGCCAAATAAATTCTAAGAAGGCAATTCTAAGTGGAACAAATAGAGGGAGAACATGGGGTGGCTGTGAACAACCATAGACCCTAATGATTGTAAATTGATCAAAGATAAAGAAATACCCCTAGTTATGAGTAATAGACCAATTATTAATGAAATCCCATGGTCTCAACAACTTCTTCACATTATTTGATAATCTTTCCCTAGTTACCCCTAATGCATCCAAAATTGGATCAACAATCCAGTTATGACAACACGCAAAAGAAGAATCCTTAGAACCACTATCCCACACCTAAGTCCATCTTTGTATCGGCATTTCAACCCCATATTCTAAATCAAAAAATTATGTTTCCTTATCCATAATATCTCTGTTGTAATATAAGATTAAGAAGATCAAATATGAATAATGCTTGAAAGAGGGAACATGCACATCCTGTTGTATTTGCACCAGTGTTGTATGTATGGCCTTAACTACATACCCTACATAATCAAAATTAGTGTTGACCTCTGGATTCTGAATATCCATGGCAATCAGCAACAGGTAAGCAAGCATAGTTGAATCTGCATCAAAACCTAAAACTCTACTCAAACCATACACTCTACACCTGATGTAATTGTGGAACATGGATAGATCAAAAGGAGGTTTCACATTCTGTGGGAATGATACCAAACTCCTATCTACCCCGGGCATGAACCTAGGCATTTCATTATTTGTTATCACTTTCTCCCTCTTCTCATAATCACTATGGATTTTATCTAGGTCAATTTCAATTCAAATTGCACCGTGAATTTTGAAAACTTCAGAAATTGTCCTCCTGTTGATGGATACTAGGGCTTCCTTATTTTTCTTCCTGATTACTCTTGCTACTGGAAAATAATTCTTAGCTAGTTCTTTTATTAAATCAATATCAACATAAACATCAAGAAAAATCAATTTTTCCATATTTGAATTCCATGGGTTGCAAATTGGGCTTGATTTAACCCTATTGTTCTAAAAATAGTGAAACAGAGCATTACCAAAATAATTGTGCGTGATAGGATTCCTGCATTGGCACCATCTATCAGTCCATTCCTCCCAATCTACACTATTTGAATTAGAAGACCATGGAAAGAGGTCTATGAATTCCTCTAAGTACTTCTTCACTATCATTGTCCTCTTCCCACTTCCCTTAAAAAATGCACTTGAAGTTGCTTGAATCATCTTCTCCTTTACAAATTTGATCTCAGATAAAAATTCTTTGCACTTTGCTTAGAAAATAATAAGGCAAGAAATTATAAGTGTATCAAATGAATGTATAATCAATCATACTTATGCCCATCTCATTGGCATCTTGTCTCCATTACTTCAACTTCTCACGCTTGCAGAAACAAGTCTTTAACTCCTACAATTGGTGCAGCCATAAATTCAAACTTGCATATCCTTGTTGTAAACAACTGTATATTTTCTTCCTTCTTGTCACTTAAAAGTCGGCAAAGGATGCATGTCATGCTATTGCACATTTGCTTTCTAATCATACATTTAAAACTTTCATCGTGAGTGAGCGAAAAAAGCTTCACCTTCTATCTCTTCGCAGACTCGTAGTGCTTTATTTATTGACCACAAAAATAGTGCGAGTGCGCTCCATTACAAAAACCTTCCTTGGTCGCACACTCACTGAATCCAAATGTTTCATTGAATCATTCATCATGATTGAGTGATGACTAATATTTTATCCTAACTTTCTTCATTCACACACTCGCCATGTCTCTTGGACTTGGTCCTTTATTACTCGCGAGTGCGCGGGGGTTCAAAACCTCCTTTATCGCTCACTCGCCATAATAAATATTTTGAAAACATCATCATGCGACTGAGTGATGCCAAATTAATAGGCGATTAGATATATTGAGTTTCCTGTTTGCACAAAGAAACACATTAGAATAAAAAACTGTGCGAATGAGCGATGACCCTGGGACCAACTCTTTTTGCGTGCTTATGCAGAGAAAGACAAACATGAAAAATTACTTGCGAGTAAGCGATTAACTTAAAAATTTTCAATTCTCACACAGTCGCGGGCTAAAAAGACCATGACTTAAAATGATCGTGATTGTGTGATAGACAATTACTAGACCGCTTGCTCACTCGCGAATTCTAAGACTGACAAGTTGAGATCTTAGCGAGTGAGCGATGAATAAAATCTTATTAACTTGTACATTTTCCATATGTAAATGTTTAACAGAAAATACACCGCAACTGTGTGGTGAAAACTCTTGACCAATTTGTCGCTCACTCACACATTTAAAGCAACTTAAGGAATGAGTGTGAATGTGCAACTAACCCTGGAAATGAATAAACCAAGGAATTAAAATAATTTGAAACCCCTTTTCACAAGAAATGACAAGATTGGAACATATTACGCTAGAAAAGGGCAATTATTTAAAATTTGAATTTTTTTAGAATATAGTGCTAACAATGGCTCCAATTGGGGAAAGTTAATTTCAAGATTAACATTAGAAACCAAAACTTTGGGATGTAGACCACAAACAGAAACAAAACTGTACATGCACACAACAAAACCAAAACCTAAGAATAGGGAAACCTAAACTACTGTGCATGGAAAAGAGAAATTATGAGAAATAATGCTTCAAGAATTGTCCATGCACTGGAAATTCATGTATCTCACAATTAGAATTTTCTAAGAAATATGATTCTTAACCATGAAAATCTTGAATTACAAAAGGGCCCATCCATAGTGATTCAAATTTACCATGCTTGCCCTTTTCTTCTTTCCTAGTATTCCATTGGAGTACCATGTCATTTATCTGAAACTTTCTCTTAATTGCTCTTCTTTTAAAAAGGTATTTAGATTGTTGTTGGAGCTTCATATTTCTTTTATGTGCTTCCATTCTTATTTCTTCTAATTCCACCAATTGATCAATCCTATCCATCATGGGTTCCTGTGTCTCAAATTCCTCTTCTTGTAGAAACTTGTAAACATGTAAAAAATGATTTAGAGGCAATATTTCCTGAGTTCCATAGACCATTTCAAAAGGGGAAACCCCTATTGCTCTTTTTACTATTACCCTATTAGCTCATAGGGTTAGCCTCAACTTTGAATGCCAAGATTTTTTATTCTTTCCAAAATCCTCTTGATGATTTTCATTAAGATTTTATTGTTGAACTCATCTTGCCCATTTTCTTGAGGATGATATGAGGGGGAGTAGGATATAATAATGTCATAATATTCATAGAAGTCTTTAAATTCCTCATATCTAAAACACATAGCATCGTCCATGATTAATCTGGTAGGCACACCAAACTTGGTCAAAATATTATCCATTAAAAAATCCATTACTTCCTTGTTGGTTGCCCTTTTGGATGGGATTGCCTCTATCCATTTAGTGAAATAATCTATAGCCACAAGAATCCAACTGTGGATTCCACTGGATTTTTCTATAAATTCACCAATAAAATCAATGCCCCATTGGGTAAAAGGTTCTTCCATAGTCATTGGATTTAAAAGCAATGCTCTAGAAAATTTTATTTTAGAAGAGAACCTCTGGCAAGGCTCACACCTTTGTAGAAATTTTTGGGTATCTTTAAATAGAGAAGGCCACTAAAAAATAGCTTTGATTATTTTATGGGCTATGGTTTTTGTAGAGTAATGTCCCCCACACACAACATTGTGCATTTCATTCAAAGCTTTCTTAGATTGTGATTCATCTAAACAAAACAATAAGATCCCATCTCTGTTTTTCCAAAACAAATCACCTTGTATTAACACATACTTTTGAGCTTGCAGCTTAAGAGTCCTTTTTTGAGTATCTGACATGTGCTATGGACATTTTGCATTTTTTAAGAAAAATACAATATCAGTATACCATGGCTGCAATTATATGCTTGTGCAATTCATATTTACTATCTGTATATTGCTGAATTGAGCCAATTCCATGTTTGTGTCACTCAATAATTTTGCCAAACCCAGACCCCTAACCAATTTGGTAACTTGGATTTCCAAGTTGAACTCCTCAATCGTGTTAATCCATCGACATCTCTTTCCAGTGACCTCAGACTGAGATAATATATCTTTTACTATAGCATGTGGTACATACGCAGTTATCTTTGCACAAAATAAATAAGGTCTAAAAACTTTTACTGCTTTAATTAATGCATAAGCCTGTTTTCCCATTATCTCATAATTGAGTTTTGCTGATTGTAGAGAATTACTGAAAAATGCTATAGGATGTTCAAAACCTTCATGATCTTTCTGCAATAGTACTGCAACAATGGTATGAAATGAAGTAAAAGAAAATAGAGAAAAAGGTTTTTCATAATTCGGAGATCTCAACATTAGTGCCTGCTAAATAGCCATCTTTATTTCATCAAAATCCAACTGAGCTTCCCTGTCCCATTCAAACTTAGCATTTTTCTTCAGAAAATTAACAATGGGTTTGACAATCTTAGAAAAATTTGCAATGAATCTCTTTACAAATTTTACTTTTCCAAGGAAAGACTGTACACCTTTGATGTTTTTGAGGGGCAAAACTTTGTTAATGACTTTAACTCTTTTAGGGTCAATTCTGACACCTTCCTTTGACACTATGTGTCCCAATAATTTACCCTCTATTACAGAAAAGTGACACTTCTTGGGGTTCAATGAAATCCCATACTCCAGAGCCTTAGTAAAAAATTTCTCCAAATGTTCACAATGATCTTCAGCCCTTTGGGAGTATGCAGTTAAATCATCCTGATAAACCACCATAATTATATTTACAAATTATTTAAAAGTCACATACATGGCTCTTTGGAAGGTAGCCCCTGCATTCATCAAGCTGAATGGCATTCTCACATTGACATACGTACCCCATGGGGTAGTAAATGTTGTTTTAAACTGCTCAAACTCCTGAACCAACACCTAGTTGTAACCAGAAAAACTGTCCACCACGGACAAAATTTCACAACCAGCCACCCTTTGTAGCATTGCCTCCATTTTTGGAAAAGAATAATTGTCTTTTAGAGAAGCTACATTGAGGTTTCTAAAGTCAACACATAATCTGATGTCTCCATTCTTTTTTCTGACTGGGACTAGATTAGACACCCAAGAAGAGTATCTGATTGGCTTTATGATTCTAGCCTCCCTAAGCTTTGTTAACTCCTGTTGCATTTTGGGGGCCAAGAATGGATTGATTGGCCTATGTTTTTGTCTAAAAGGCATAATATCAGTTTTTAACAAAATTTCATGTTGGAAGAGATCTTCCCTATAAGCCTTAAGGTCTTCATAAGACTAAGCAAAGACATGTTTGAACCTCTTCAGCAAGTTAATCAGATTTATTCTCACATGGGATGCCAACTTCTTTCCAATATATACAATCTTAGGGGCACATTCAGATCCCAGGTTTATCTCCTCAAATTCATCCAATTTGGCTGCAGAATTTTGGCACATATGACTATCATTGTTAGTAAACAATCCTTCCAATTGAGTTAATCCTTTAGGGATTTCATTTATTTGCAACTATAAAATTTCATTGCCAAATATAGTTTCCTTCCCATCAACAACCTCTATCAAATTGTTACAATCAATGAGATGACCCTCAAAATTGTCTATACATTGAATAAATGTAAGAATATCTTCATCATCTTCAAAAACCTGCCAGTTATATACATTATCAGGGATAAAAGGTCTGGCTTTAGTCTCCACAATGGATACTCCTGCTAGTGTTAAGTCATCATTTATCAAAGCTACATTATCCAAAAAATCTGGCATGATATTTTTAGACCTTTCTATCCACTCAATGGAAAATGCATCAAAGAACTCAATGTTATCCCAAACAGCATGCGTATACTATTTTAACCTATCATTCTTGGCAACATATCTTGATCTAATTTTTGATATGGCTAGCTCTGAATCTCCAAAAAATCTCAATAAATTAATGCCATGTTTGATTGCAATTTCTAATCCTAATAAAAATGCCTCATACTCAGCTGTGTTATTTGTACACTAAAAGGCCCACAGAAATGAGTATTTGAAAGTAATACCTGATGGAGAGACAAATAGAACTCCAGCTCCTGATCCTTCTTTTGAGCATACTCCATCAAAGTACATTTTCCATATTCCATCCTATTGTGATTCCAACTCCTCTATTATGGGGTCAGTATTTTTTAGTTGTGGTTGGATTTTTTCAACTCTAAAATCATGCATATCTATATCCACAAAGAAATTCAACAAGTTTGGATCAGCTTTTTTCACTAAAACAAGATCCCTGGGCTCTCAAAATAACTTATCCTCTTTTCCATTTATGGAAATGGTAGCAAAGGGTAGATCTAACTGTACATGTCCTCCCACCGCTACAACGCATTGTCTTGATAGTAACATTCCAAAATGGGGTTGAGTATACACTACAATGATATCCATTTTGAGAATAGCTTAAAGGAATGTGGAAATTTTAACCTCAATTCCTTTCAAATTCCCAATTATAGGCACCTCCATGTTATCCATGGCATAACATCTACCCACAATAGTGTCAACCTGCAAACCTAATTCCTTCGTCACACTATAAGGCATAACATTAGCAACGGCTCCATAATCTATCACACAATTTTTTAGCAACATGTTATTTACAAGTAATTTTACATAAAAAGGATCAATCTGGTCTGGTTCTTGGATAATTATGTTTCCTACACATATTGGAACTTCACCCTTTTCTTCTTTCACTTCTCTTAATTCACAATTTAAACTCATAGTGTCAGGAAAATCAGGCAAAAGAGAGAATAATGAGAAAGCAACCTCTTGGTGTTCTTTGATTTTAAACATCTCAACTAAAGGAGCATACACCTTCATTTGATATAGATCTTGTTTCATATCAAAAGTTGGGAAATTTGAAATATTTTCAGAGGATATTTTACCTCCATTTTCTTTGAATTGTCTTGTTTTGTGTTCATTAGGAGGGGTATCTTTATTTCCTTTAACAAGAGTCTCCTTAAGTTCCCATTTTTCTATCTTTCCTGCTATTGTTTTTTCTACATCTTGTGCAAATTCTTCATCTATAAATTTTGTGATTTAAAATGAGCCAAGCTGGATGTCATTTTGATCCACCTTTCTATTTCAAAGGTTATATGAACTTCTTGCTTGTGTCACAGCAGTAATAGTAAGAAATCTTATCTCTTCATCATTAGGCATCCCAAATTGAACATGTTCTAATTTAGTTTTAGTACAATTTACTGTGAAAGGCCTATCTTCTTCTTATTCATCTTCTGATTTTCCATTATCATCTTCAACAATAAATGCACACATGTTTACTACAGGACTTTTATCATTTGGGGTTTCTTGTGTTCCCCTATTTTCACATGATTCTACCATAGCTTGGGCAACTGCACACTGATATGGGGAATGAGGCATATTACAGGCCATACACCAAGGAGTGTTTTCTACATTATGTGTATTATTATTTTTCATTGGTTCAAGCACTTATTTGTTCTTAGGATCAGTTTTCTCTTTTGGAAGAGGCTTTCCATCTTTCCACTGGGTTTTATAAGGAAAATCCTGCAATATGTAAGGCTTGTCTTGACTTTGATATTGTTGCCTATTATTTTGAAACCCTTTTTCATTTTTGTCTACCTTAGCAACCAGGCCTTTCCCAACACTCACTAGTGTATCCATTTTATCTTCTTCCTTGGGATTCTTATTTAACTGTGTTTTTGATGCTTTCCAGAGTCTACTGTCATCCCTTTTTCCAAGCTTACCAGAAGCTCTTCTATTAATTTCTATATTTATGGCCAGTTTATATGCCTCTCTCATAGTTTGAGGTTCTTTAGCCCTAAGTAAGTAAGTTGTCTTCCCATCCAAAGCATTACAATAAGTGGTTAGGCATACATTCTCATCCAATCTTAATACTTGGAACAATTTATACATAGCCTTCTGAAACCTAACATTGAACTCAGCAATGCCTTCATTTGCAAAAAATTTCAAATTATTGAATTCATTCAACATGAAACCATAATTTATCTTGTCACCGTATTGCTCCTTGAAACTTATAAAAAACTCATCCCATGAATAAAGATTGCTATCAGGAAAACCTTGGTACCAATATCTTGCATCTTCAACCAGAGATTGCACAAACAATTTCATCACAACATCCTCATCTCCAATCTTATAATCATTTATTGTATCTGTGAAAACTTTTAGATGCTCCTCACCCATTATAGCATTATTCCCACTGAACTTGGGAATCTTATCTCTAATTTCATTAGGAATAGGATTTGGTTGGCCAGGGATTCCATCAAAGAAAAGTTTCCTATATGTTTCCAAATGAATAGGCCTTCTCTGAAAATTTGTGCCAATATTCTGGCCACTATTTTCAATTCCTACATTTTGGTGACCACTAGTATTGTTCAATCCACTCCCTCTTGACTATGATGCAACTCCTTGACTTTCACCCCATGTCTGAGTGTTTGCAATAACATTATTATCTTGAATCCTAGAAGTAGATCCGGGCATGGTTTGAGTAACTACAGCGATGTTATTTGTTACATTGGTGTGAGTGGAAGAACTCAAGAAAGCAATCTTTCTTTTCATCTCTACAACAAAAGCTTCTAATTCTTCCTTCTCCAACTAATTTGCAACATCATATTTGACCTTTCTGTCCCTTTCTAACTCCATATCAAGTGAAAACATATCCTAAGATACACCTTCTTCAATTTTAGGTTCAAAAAATTTAACACTAGTAAGATTTTGTTTTCCTTTATCAACATATGTTTGTCTAGTATTAGTTGCTGATACATTTTGTGAAGAGGTTTGAGATTCGAGTTGTTTTTTACTCTCATAATCAATAACCTACCTCAATACATGGCCCCTATCTCTAGAATCACTTTTCTTAAGTAGGTGTTCTCTCTCTTGGCATTCCTTTCTCAAGGTATCTACATCACCAAAATGTTCTTTATTCAAACCATGGAATCCTTCATTCGTACCCTGAGCTACCAACTTTAATTGGGTAACCCGCTTCTTCAAACTTTCCCTCTCAGTAATGGCATTAATAATTTTTTCTTCTATAGCCTTATCATTCTTCTATTTGATAAGCATCAATTCTTTCAATTCTCTTTTTAAAAGATCAATGTTCCTGAGGAATTCTTCAATATCAGAACTAGAAGAGACATATATTCATCAAATTATCCCCCCTTTGGCTTTCCACCTATTCATAAGGGATATCAGATGAACTTGAGGAAAATTTTCTTTTGTATTGGGTTGATTTTCCTTCCTTCTGTTGTAATACATTCTTTGGTATTGGGGTATCAAACATGTCATAATAATAACCCATGGTCTCAGACTCAGGATTCAAAGGTTCAATAATGTCTATCTCAAGAATAGTACCTAAAGGCTAACTTGGACCTATAGACCTAGGTTTCCAAGAGGTGTTATTATGAGAATATCCCTTCCTAGAATGATTTCTTCTAGGATTTTTAGAAACATCACTCTCTGATATTCCTTGAGAGTGGTCCTTTGTGTATGTCTTTGTATTCCTCATCTTATTTAGAATGAACTTTCACAATAATTGATCTGCTAATGTTCCCCTTAGAAATAAAACAACCAATTACTCAGAGTCGCCACCCAAAATTTTTTGGGAATAGAATAAATGAACTTCACTCTAACAATTTATAGGATATGACAATGATGTATGACATACAAATTTTGATTTCAAAAACTGGACTTCAAGGAATCAATATATATGAAAGAAGAGTTTCAAACTAACCTTTACATGCATTCCTTGAAAGTTCCCCAGTAGAGTCACCATTTTTTGTTGGTTTCTTTTCTTTCTGATATATGAAATGCTCAAAATAAGCTTTCTATATATGTCCCAACACTGATCAAAGCAAGATATAGAAACAATAGAAACAGGGTTTTAAAACACTCTGCACTTTGAGTTCTACAAACTCGGGTGGGATAACCCTTCTGACTTAGAATAGCCAAATCACAATACTATTCTAGTGGATAAAATGGAATTACAAATAACAACCTCTGTAATATTTATTTGATAGATTAAAACATAATGGCAAAGATTCATTTTAATAGTGATAGTCACTTATCCAAATTCATAACAGACCAGTGCTTTATCCTAGGGTATGGAGTCACTCTGGATTTTCACAACCATTTGGTATGGACATAAACTTGAAAGCAACAAAATATCTAAATAGATAATAGATATACCTTATACATCTATCCTCACATTTATACAAAAATAATCATCAGATTCATTAAACATCCCAATTTTTACTGAAATAAGCCTAAGGAAATTAAATCATTCCTTGAAATAAATCCTAAGACAACTTCAAAATCTGCCTGATAGACACATAATTTGAATGATCCTTAATCACTCCAAGTTAAACAAAACTCAGAACATAATAATGAAGACAAATACTCCTCATAAACTCAGAAAACTATTGATGAATTCTTATTTGTATTCATACTAGAAAATTATTACATTCAACATGACTTTCAAAACCTTTCTCCAAATATATTGGTCTTAAACCAAAGTTTATACAATTTAATTGTGTCCCAAAATGAAAAAACCGACTATCATCTTTCCAAGTAGTCTTGGAATCCTTTTATAACTAAGGATGCAAGAAGCTTAGGACTTCTTGGGAAAGATTTACAAAATCTTGCAACAACTTCAGAAATAGAAAACTAACACTATTACCAAAATAATATGGGTGGCACAAAATATGCGAAGTTTGAACAGATTTGGTTTTTTCTTTTAAAAATATCCTTCTATCCTTTAAGCTTTGTATCCCATCTGTTCACCTCCTTGGTGGTGGGCCAATCAAAAGTCTTTTCTTGTTCCAGCTTTGTCACGGCTTCAGTCCACCTAGCATCCATAGTTGTCTTTTCCTCTATGATAAACCTTGTCATATCTATCTCAACTTTGAATAACTCGTCAATAATGCTATTGCAGTAACTAACATCTATATCTTTCTCAATATTGTTTTTGACAGTATCATCTTTTAATATCTCATCAAACTCCTTTTCCCAATCTGACTATAGCTTTAAAGTGTAATCATCATTATAAATCTTGCTAACTAGTGGGGAGCATTGATCACCAAATAACTGCAACTTATTGTCTATCATCTCATTGTTACCATTGAAGAAGGCATAGGTATCATTTAGACAACTTATCATTTCAATAGTATCAGATACTTTTTTAGGAAAGTCATCACTGTACATGATGGTTGTTTTCAATTTATCCATCACTCTGGCTTTTCCTAACCAAAAACTTGAAAGTTGGCTCAAGAAATGTCATATCTTCCACCACTATCTTAGAAGCTTCTTGTACCACTCCATATAATTTATATATCATCTCAGTTGTTTTCTTCAAAGCATTTATCCTATGTTGCAAAATAGCAAGGATGATAGGAACTGCACTGTCCATTTTTTGCTCTAATGTCTTCTATGTTCTACCCTTTTCTGGTGCTAACTCTTCTTCTGTCTGAGTTGCTTCCTCTAATTTTTCTCTTTCATCCCTCTGAGAAATTTCCTTTGTTCTCTTTTTATCCAACTCCTTCTTCAAGTTATCTATTTCTTCCTCCAAGGTATAATTATGCATCATAACTTCTTCATGTTTCTTGGCCAAAGCCATCATCCAACCAAAAGTTTTTTCATATATTTTAGATAGGTCTTATATTTTTTCCAAGTTCATAAAAGATACTTGGGTCATCAGCTGAGAAATCTCAGTATCACTGGTATGCTGGAGGTTCCAGATCATCCTATCTTCCCTTTTTTCTTCTCTAATGTTCATAACCAGAGGCTTGTGTGTAGTAGGAGCAAGGGACCAAAGAGCCAGAGTTTTATATTTAGGATCAAACCCTGATCCTTTTAGTACATCACCTATTTCAAACTCTATCTTAAACATAGGATTTTCTTGCCTTCTGATTTGGTCAATGATGAAGGTGGACTGCAAATCCCAGTTAGGTATCAATAGCATTCCACTATTTTGTACCAAGATTCTTGCCTATTCTACAGTGATTATTTCACTCTTGGGATCATACTCCTGAAGTGTTTTTATGACTTCTTCATTATTTTCCTCTTGTCCTTCTGCAATCAATTTTTTCCTCAAATTATGTTGCTTCAACTTAATAAGGAATCTTTTGAACTCTTCTGATTTGATGAAATCATCATCCTTGGTGAAGTCATTGGCCATCATGATCCTTTCATATATTTATGTATTTAAAAGTAGTTCATTGTCTGCACAGGATTCATCCTTTGAACTTTTCTAAAATTATTTCCTTATCCTTCTGAAATACTTTCCATGTTCTTTGACTACCACCTTGGTCATACTCCTCTTATCCTGCACCATTCTATTTTATGTTTCTTGCTAGGTGGTTCGCTAGCAGAAGTGGCCTCTTCCCCAGCTTCCTCCTCCTCTTCCTAGGGATCCTCAAACTTTTCCAAATGTTCATCATCATGTAAATCTACTATATGGGGAGACCCTGGAGACTGTGTATCTTCTAGATCAGAATTTGGCACTTGTGCCATCAAATGGTCATACGATTCTAACATTTTATCAATCCTCTGTAAATAAGGAATATCAGGAAAGAAACCAGAAAAAGAATTATCAGATTCCTTCCATTCTACTTCAGCGCCTATTAATTCCTTCCACTTTCTTCTCCTTTCCTGGACTTCAATTTTATTTATCCTATTTCTTGCCACATCCTCCTCATCCAAAGGTTAATGGTCTCTCACCTATTGCCAAGGAGTTAAAAATTTTAGAGCTGTCTTAAGGAACTTTTCTGGATCACAGAACCTTGATACTGTGGTGGATAGCCTATATTGTTTTAGAAAGACATTAATCTATTCAAAATATTTCTTCCCTATAGAAAAACCATGTCCCACACATAACCTTGGGGGTAAAAGTACCCTTCTTATGCCCTTCCAAGTATTCTTTATCAACCCATGTGATTTTCCAAATAAATTCTAAGAAGGCAATTCTAAGTGGAACAAATAGAGGGAGAACATGGGGTGGCTGTGAACAGCCATAGACCCTAATGAATGTGAATTGGTCAAAGAAAAATAAATCCCCCCAGTTATGAGTAATACAATAATTCTTTATGAAATCCCAGGGTCTCAACAACTTCTTCACATCAGTTGATAATATTTCCCTAGTTACCCCTAATGCATCCAAAATTGGATCAACAATCCAGTTATGAAAACACACAAAAGAGGCATCCTTAGAACCACTATCCCACACCTGATTCCATCTTTGTATCGAAATCTTAACCCCATATTTTGAATCAAAAAATTCTAGTTCCTTATCCATAATATCTCTGTTGTAATATAAGTTTAAGCACATCAAATGTGAATAATGCTTGAAAGAGGGAACATGCACATCCTATTGTATTTTCACCAGTGTTGTATGTATGGCCTCAACTACATACCTTGCATAATCAAAATTAGTGTTGACCTCTGGATGCTGAATATCCATGGCCATCATTAACAGGTAAGTAGGAGTAGTTGAATCTGCATCAAAACCTAAAACTCTACTCAAACCATACATTGTACACCTGATGTAATTGTGGAACATGGATAGATCAAAAGGAGGTTTCACATTCTCTAAGATTGATACCAAAATCATATCTACCCTAGACATGAACCTAGGCATTTCATGATTTGTGATCACTTTCTCCCTCTTCTCATAATCACTCTGGATTTTATCTAGGTCAATTTCAGTACAAATTGCACCATGAATTTTGAAAACTTTAGAAACTGTCCTCCTGTTGATGGATACTAGGGTTTCCTTATTTTTCTTCCTGATTACTCTAGCTGTCAGACAATAATTCTTAGCTAGTTCTTTTATTAAATCAATATCAACATAAACATCAGGAACAATCAATTTTTCCATATTTGAATTCCATGGGTTTTAAATTGGGCTTGATTTAACCCTGTTGTTCCAGAAATAGTGAAACATAGCATTACCAAAATAATTGAACGTGATAGGATTCCTGCATTGGAACCATCTATCAATCCATTCCTCCCAATTTTCACTGTTTGAATTAGAAGACCCTGGCAAGAGGTCTATTAATTCCTCTGAGTACTTCTTAACTGTGGCTGTCTTCATCCCAGTTCCCTTAGAAGCTACACTTGAAGTTGCTTGACTCATCTTCTCCTTTACAAATTTTATCTCAGATAAAAATTCTCTGCACTTTGCTTAGGAAATCATAAGGTATAAAATTATAAGTGTATCAAATTAATCCATAATCAATCATACTTATAGCCCTTCTCATCAGTGTCTTGTCTTGATTACTGCAACTTCTCACACTTGTAGAAACAAGACTTTATCTCCTGCAACTAGTGTAGCCATAAATTCAAACTTGCGTATCCTTGCTGTAAAAAACTATATATTTTCTTCCTTCTTGTCACTTAAAAGTGGGAAAAGGACACATGTCATGTTGTCACACATTTTCTTTCTAATCATACATTTAAAACTTTCATCACGAGTGAGCGACAAAAGCTTCACCTTCTATCTCTTCATAGACTCGCAGTGCTTTATTTCTTAACCGCAAAAATAGTGCGAGTGAGCGCCATTACAAAAACCTTCCTTGGTCGCACACTCGCTGAATCCAAATGTTTCATTGAATCATTAATTGTGAGTGAGCAATGACTAATCTTTTCTCCTGACTTTCTTCATTCACACACTCACCATGTTTCTTCAACTTGGTCCTTTATTACTCGTGATTGCGTAGGGGTTTAGAACCTCCTTTATCACTCACTCGCCATAATGAATATTTTGAAAACATCATCATATGACTAAGAGACACCAAATTGATAGGCGATTAGATATATTGAGTCACCTGTTTGCACAAAGAAACACATTATAATAAAAAACTGTGCAAATGAGCGACGACCCTAGGACCAACTCTTTTCACGTGCTCGCGTAGAAAAAGACAAACATGAAAAATTACTTGCGAGTAAGTGATTAACTTAAAACTTTTCAATGCTTGCACAATCACGGGATAAAAATACCATGACTTAAAATGGTTGTGATTGCACAATAGATAATTCCTAGACCGCTCACTAATTCTTATCAACTCGTGCATTCACCATCTAAAAATGTTTAACAGAAAATACACCGCGACTGCACGGTGAACACTCTTGACCAATTTGTCGCTCACTCGTATAGTTAAAGAAACTTAAGGAATGAGTGTGAATGTGTGACTAACCCTGAAAATGAATAACTGTAGGACTTAAAATAATTTGAACCCCCTTTTCACAAGAAATGACAAGATTGGAACATAATTATGCGAGAAAAAGGCCATTATTTAAAATTTGAAATTTTTTAGAATATAGTGCTAACAGTATCAAAGAGTGATTTTCCAAAAACCCCTAGAAGAAAATATTCTAGGAAGGGATAATCTCATAGAAATACCTCTTGGAAACCTAGGTCTGTAGGTCCAAGTCAGCCCTTAGTTACTATTCTAGAGAGAAAGATCAGTGTACCCTTGAATTTTGAATCTAGTAATCTGGGTTATTTTGATGGTTTTTTTTTGTGCCCCTACATCAGAGAGTATTACAATAGAAGGGGTAATATCAGACCAATATATGGGGAATTTTTCTCCAAGTTCATCAGATATCCCTTATCAACAATTGCAAGGCCAAGGGGAAGATAATTTGATGAATATGTATGACTCTTCAAATTTTGATATAGACAAAGTCCTTAGGGACACTAATTGTTTGAAAAGGAAATTAAAAGAAGTAATGCTTATCAAGAAAAGAAATGATAAATCTAGAGAAGAGCAAATTTTAAATGTTATTACTAAGAGGGAGAATTTGAAGAAACGGGTTTCCCAATTGAAATTGGCAGATCAGAGTGCAAAAGAAGGATTCCATGGTTTAAATAAATAATTGTTTGGAGATGTAAACACCTTGAGAAAGGAGTGCCAAGAGAGGGAATACCTGTTGAAGAAAAGTGATTATGAGAATAAGGAACTTGTATTGAGACAGGTTCTCACTTATGAAACTCAAAAAACTCCTAAAGGTCAAACTTCTTCACAAGATACACTAGCAACTAATGATAGATGGGCAACCTCTAATAGAGGAAAAAAAATTCACTGGTGTACAATTTTTTGAACCTTTAATTGAAGGAGTGTCTCAAAATATTTTCTCACTTGAAATGGAATTGGAGAGAGCCACAAAGGCCAAAGATGATATTGCAAAACAACTGGAGAAAGAATAATTAGAAGTTGCCTCTGTAGAAATGAGAAGAAATATTTCTTTCTTAAATGCCTCCACTCACACTAATGTGACAAGTAATACTACCTCAGGTGGTCAAACCATGCCTAGATCTACTTCTAGGACTCAAAATACTAGTGCAACTTCCCAGATGTTGGGTGCAACTCAAGGAGTTGCATCAAATTCAGGAGGAGGTGGAATGGGTGGCACTACTGGTCCTCAAAATATAGGCATTGGTAGCAATGGTCCTAATATTGACACAAATTTTCATAGAAGGCATATTCATTTGGAAAGATATAGGCAACTATGTTTTGATGGCATCCCGGGTCAACCTAATGCTATACCTAATGAGATTAGAGATAAGATTCCCAAATTTAGTGGGAACAATGCTATAATAGGTGAAGAGAATGTAAAATTATTCACTGATATAATGAATGATTATGAAGTTGAAGATGAGGATGTTGTGATGAAGTTATTTGTAAAATCATTGATTGAGGATGCAAGAGACTGGTATCAAGGATTGTTGATAATAGTATTTATTCATGGGATGATTTTGTTAGATGTTTTAACGAGAAGTATGGTGATAAGATAAATTATAGTTTCATGTTGAATGAATTAAACAACATGAAGAAGTTTCAAAATGAGAGCATAGCTGAGTTCAATATAAGATTTCAAAAGGCTATGTATAAATTGTTTCAAGTACTGAGATTGGGTGAGAATGTCTACCTCACCACATATTGTAATGCTTTGGCTGGAAAGTTAGCATACTTGCTAAGAGATAAAGATCCTCATACCATGAGGGATGCTTATAAAATGGCCATAAACATAGAAAGTAATAGAAGAGCTTCTAGAAAGCTTGGTAAAAGAGATGATAACAGACTCTGAAAAGAGTCAAAATGACAGTCCACTAAAAATCCCAAAGAAGAAGATAAAATGGATGTATTGGTAAGTGTGGTAAAATATCTTGTTGCAAAGGTTGATAAAAATGAAAAGGGGTTTCAAAATAACAGACAACAATATCAAAGGCAAGAGAATTCCTATAGGCTGCAGGATTTTCCTTACAAGACTAACTGGAAAGATGGTAAGCATGTACCAGAAAAATCAAATGATGTAAAGAATAAGGATGTTCCTGATCCATTTAAAAAAAATACACATAATGTTTAGAACAATCCCTCATGTATGGCTTGCAATATGCCTCATTACCCTTTTCAGTGTGCAATGGCTCAAGTGTTGACAAAATCACTTGAAAATATTAGAACACAAGAAAGCCAAAATAATAAGAAAACTTCAGTCACCATGCCTCCTTTTACTATTGAAGATGATAATGGTGAATCAAAAGATGAATCACAAGGAAATGTGCAATTCATAGTTAATGTTGCAAATACCAAATTGGAACGTGTTTAGTTTCGGACACCCAATGATGAGGAGGTAAGATATCTCACTATTGTTGCAGTAACTCAAGCAAGGAGTTCATATCACCTTAGAAATAGACAAGTTGATAAAGGTGAGGGAAAGCCTGGCTCACTATTTATCAGAGAAGTTACTGATGAAGAACCTACACAAGATGTGGGAAAAATGGAAGAAAATAAAATAGACAAAAAAGATCTTAAAGATACTTTTGTCAAAGGAAGTAAAGTTGCTCCTATGAATGAACAAAAAACCAGACAACTTAAGAAGAGTAGAGGTAAATTTTCTTCTGAGACTGTCTTAATTTTTCCAACTTTTGATATCAAACAAGCATTATCTCAAATGAAGGTGTCTATTCCCTTAGTTGAGATGTTGAAGATAAAAGAACACTGATAAGTTGTCTTTTCATTGCTTTTATCTTTGCCTGATATCCCTGATATAAGTGTTTTAAATTGTGAGAGTAAAGAAGAACAAAATGAACCCCAAATTTTTTTTGGGAGTGTAATCACCTAGGAACCTTTTCAGATTGATCCTTTTTATGTGACACTTCTTGTAAATAATATGTTGTTGAAGAACTATATGATAGATTCTAGGGCTATTTCTAATGTTATGACTTATAGTTTGATGAAACAATTGGGTTTGAAGGTGGACACTTCTTTTGGAAAGCATTATGCTATGGACAATAGGGAAGTTCATGTGATAGGAACCCTAAAAGGAATAAAAGTGAAGCTTTTTGCATACCCTGATGTCATTTTTAAAATAGATGTTGTTGTGGTGGACTCTCCACCTCACTATGGGATGCTTTTATCAAGGCAATATGTTGCAGCCATTGGAGGACATGTACAGTTGGATCTGTCCTTTGCTACTGTTTCTATGAATGGAAGAGATTCTAAGTTATTATGAGACCCTAGAGCTCCTATATATGTTGAAAAAATTGAACCAAGCATGTTGAACTATTTTGTGGATGTAGATATGCATAATTTCAGAGTAAAAAATATTCAACCTCAGTTAAGAAATACTGACCCCGTAATAGAGGAATTGGAATTTCAATAGCATGTATTATGGAAAATGTATTTTGATGGAGCTTGTTCAAAAGAAGGGTTAGGAGTTGTTGTATTAGTTGTCTCCATCGGGTATGACTTTCAAGTATTCTTTTATGTTGGCTTTCCAATGTACAAACAACACAGATGAATATGAGGCATTATTATTAGGGTTAGAGATAGCAGCCAAGCATCGTATTAAGTTATTAAGGTTTTTTGGGGATTCAAGTCAGATCGAAGTATGCTACCAAAAATGATAGGTTGAAACAATATAATTATGTTGTTTGGGATAGCATTGAATTTTTTGATACATTTTCCATTGAATGGATAGAGAGATCCAAAAATATCATGGAAGATTTCTTGGCTAATGTTGCTATTAAAAATGATGACCTCACATTGGCAAGAATTTCTATTATAGAGACTAAGACTAGGCCTGTTATCCCTGATAATATATATAATTGGTAGGTATTTGAAAATTATGATGATATCCTTACATTTATTCAGTGTGTAGACAATTATGAAGGCCATATCATTGACTATAATAATTTGGTAGAGATGATTGATGGAAAGGAAACAATATTTGGCAATGAAATTGTGCAATTGCAAACAAATGAGATTCCTAATAGATTGATTCAATTAGAAGGAATGTTTACTAATAATGATAGTCACATGTGCCAAAAATCTACAGTTAAAATGGATGAAATTGAGGAAGTAAACTTAGGATCAAGTTTTGATCCCAAACTTGTATATATTGGAAAAAATTGGCCCCTCGTGTAAGAACAAATTTGATCAATTTGCTGAAAAGGTATAAACATATTGTTGCTTGGTCTTATGAAGACCTTAAGGCTTATAGGGAAGATCTCTTCTAGCATGAAGTTCCATTAAAAAGTGATGTCAAGCCTTTTAGGTGGAAGCAAAGGCCAATAAATCCATTACTGGCCCCCAAAATGTAGCAAGAGTTAAAAAAACTCAAAGATGCTGGGATAATAAAGCCAATTGGAAATTCCTCTTGGGTATCTAATCTAGTTCCAGTCAAAAACAAGAATGATGATATCAAGTTATGTGTAGATTTAATAAATCTAAATGTAGCCTCTTTAAAAGATAGTTATTCCCTGCCTAATATGGAGGCAATGTTGCAAAGAGTTACTGGTTGTGAACTCTTATCTATGATGGATGGATTTTCTAGTTATAACCAGGTGTCAGTTCAGGAGTCTAAACAGTTCAAAATAGCATTCACTACCCCATGGGGTACGTATGTTTGTGTGAGGATTTCATTTGGCCTAATGAATGTAGGAGCTACTTTCCAAAGAGCCATGGATGTGGCTTTCAGAGAGTTTATAAATATAATTATGTTTGTGTACCAAGATGATCTGACTGCATATTCCAAAAAAGATGAGGATCACTGTAAACATTTGGAAAATATTTTTGCTAAAGCTTTGGTGTATAGGATTTCATTAAACCCAAAGAAGTGTCACTTTGTTATGACAAATGGTAAATTATTAAGACATATAGTCTCAAAATAAGGAGTCAGAATTGACCCTGAGAGGGTAGAGGCCATTAACAAAGTTTTACCTCCCAAGAACATCAAAGGTGTACAATCTTTCCTAGGAAAGGTGAACTTTGTAAGAAGATTCATTGCCAACTTTGCAGAAATAGTGAAGTTCGTAGTAAAATTGCTGAAGAAGAATGCTAAATTTGATTGGGAAAAAGATGCCCAGTTAGATTTTGATGAAATAAAAGTGGCAATTCAACAAGCACCAATTTTAAGATCCCCAGATTATGAGAGACCTTTCTCTTTTTTTTCTTTCACCTCATTTCATACTATTGTTGCAGTGCTGTTACAGAAGTATAGTGAAGTGTTTGAACACCCTATTGCATTTTTTAGTAAGTCTCTGCAGGCAGCAGAACTAAATTATGAGATAATGGGAAAGAAAGCTTATTCTTTGGTCAAAGTAGTCAAGGTTTTTAGTCCTTGGCTAGTTTGTGAAAAATTTACTGCTTATGTCCCACATGCAACTATGAAAGACATATTATCTCAATCTAAAGGTACTAGTAAGAGGTGCAGATGAATCAACAAGATTTAGGAATTCAATCTGGACATTCAAGTTACCAAATTGGTAAGGGGTATGGGCTTGGCTAAACTCATGGCTAACACAAAAATTTAGTTGTCTCAGATAAACAATGTACAGACAGTAAGTATGAATCACACTAGCATAGTGTTGCAACCATAGTATATTGATATTGTATTCTTTTTAAAAAATGCTAAATGTCCAGACCACATGTCAAATACTCAAAAAAGGACTCTTAGGCTGCAAGCTCAAAGATATGTATTAGTACAGGGTGATTTGTTTTGGAAAAATAGGGATGGAATCCTGTTATTTTGTTTGGATGAATCACAATCCAAGAGAGTTTTGGGTGAAATGCACAATGGTGTTTGTAGAGGCAATACTCTACAAAAACCATACCTCATAAAATAATCAGGGCTGGTTTTTACTGGCCCTCTCTTTTCAAGGACACTCAAAAATTTGTACAAATATGTGAACCTTGCTAGAGGTTCTGTTCCAAAATGAAATTTTTAGGAGCATTGTTGTTGAATCCAATGACTGTAGAAGCACTGTTTGCCCAATGGGACATTGATTTTATTGGAGAGTTTACAAAAAATTCTAGTGGAGGCCACAGTTGGATTCTTGTGGCTACAAATTATTTTACCAAATGGATAAAAGCAATCCCATCCAAGAAGGCAACCAACAAGGTGGTAATGGATTTCTTAATGGATAATATTTTGACCAAATTTGGTGTGCCTACTAGGCTAATCATGGACAATGCCATGTGTTTTAGATATGAGGAGTTTAAGGACTTCTATGAAGATTATGGCATTATTGTATCCTATTCTTTTCCATATCATCCTCAAGAAAATGGGTAGGCTAAGTCCAGCAATAAGAGCATAATGAAGATCATTAAGAGGATTTTGGAAAAGAATAAAAAGTCTTGGCATTCAAAGTTGAAGTTAGCCCTTTGGGATGATAGGATAACTGTAAAGAGATAAATAGGGGTTTCCCCTTTTGAAATGGTCTATGGAATTTAGGAAAGATTTCCTTTGAATAATTTGTTACCTGTCTATAAGTTTTTGCAAGAAGAGGAATTTGAGATGCAAGAACCCATGATGGATAGGATGGTCCAATTGGTGGAATTGGAAGAAATAAGGGCTAAAACACATAAAATAAATTTGAAAATCCATCAGAAATCTAAGTACCTATTTGACAAAAGAGCAACTGAAAGAAATTTTTGGATAAATGACATGGTACTCCAATGGAATATTGCAAGAAAAGAAGAAAAGGGAAAACATGGTAAATTTGAATCATTGTGGATGGGATCCTTTTTAATTTAGGATTTTCATGGTCAAGACTCATATTTTCTGGAGGATTCTAATGTTAACATATAGGAATTTCTAGTGCATGGATAATTCCTGAAGTAGTATTTCTCATAATTCTACTTTTCCATGCACAGTAGTTTAGGTTTCCCTATTTTAAGTTTTGGCTGTGTTGTGTGTGTTTGTACATTTTTGTTTTAGGGTTTTTGTCTGCATCCCAAAGTTTTTCTTTCTAATATTAATCTTTCAATTAAATTTCCCCAGTCGGATTCATTGTTATCACTTTTCTCTAAAAGTATTTCATTTTTCAAATTTGGTCTTTTCCCGTGAAAATGTGCTCAAAGTTTTGTCTTTTCATGTGAAAAGTTTTTAAAATTATGTTAAGTCCTTGATATGTCACTTTTATGCTTAGTCATGCAGTCATGTTGTTCCTTTTAAGTGATCTTTTGGATGTGCGAGTGAGCAATTCTTTGGTTTATCTATGGTCGCGCAGTCGTGATGTTTTTGTGATGAGTTGACTTACCTGTGCAAGTGAGTGACCGAGTTGTCAAAAATGTTTATCGCATAGTCAAGGTGTGTCACTAATTTCAAGTTTTCACACTCCAAGTGTGCAAGTTGAGAATATTTAAGTCATCACTCACTCGCTGAGGTCGTTGGTCTGTTGGTTTCTAGTTGTGCGAGTGAGCGAGTGGTTTAGAATATGTCTATTGTGCAATCACGGTCTATTTGTGATAGTAACTTTTTAGCCTGCGAGTGTGCGAGCAAGGAAAGTTTTAGGTTAATCACTCTCTCACTGAAATATTTCATTCTATGTCTTTTATTGTGTGAGTCAAGTTCTATCTATGAGTAATCACTCACTTGGTGAGGTTTTTATCTAATATCTTTTTGTTGTGCGAGTTAGCGACATGTTCTTTATAAGTGCTTATATGTTGTTATCGTGCAGTCACATTGAAGATTCATTCAGAGAATTTGGTATTGCGAGTGAGCGATGGAGGAAATGTTTGAGCTCTCACACACTCATGAGTAATAAAGGTCAAGACAGATTTGCATGGCAAGTACATGACTGAAGAAATTTCAATGAAAAAAATGGTGTAATCACTCACTCACAAATGGTTTACTCACTTAAGATATTGTTGTTAGGAATAAAAGTCCATAAGACAACTGAGAGGGGGAGTGAATAAGTTGTAGTATAGATTATTAAACTTTAAAATTTATAAATCATATCAGCAAAATTAATTGATAACACAGTAAATGCCAACACCATAACACAATATTTTTTGTCGAGGAAACCCTATTAAAGGTAAAACCCTATTAGTAATTAATACCCACAAATAATGTACTGAGAGTATAGTATCCATGTTAAAATATATTAGCCCTATTAGGAGCTTGTTACAATATTATAGTATGCAATCCCTATTAGGAGTCAAAGAAAATAGTAGGCTCACTACCAAGGCACATTGCCCAAAGAAGGTCAAAGCTACCCTCAAGGATTTACAATCTGAATCAAGTGTATAAAGAAAATACACAATCCAGTGAACTGTCTGATAGAAACTGTCTTTGCTTGGTCAGTTCCAATGAAGTATAACAATCATCAACTCTGCTCTATATCCAACAGTCAACAAGCTTCGTAGCTTCCACACATTTCTGTCCTTTTTATTCTCTACCACATCTTCTCTACAAGAAAAGATCATTCATATATACCCTTTAAGAATAATTCATTAGGTCAGCCAATTAATCTTTCCTAATACATAATTAACTAGGTTGGCCAATTAAGGCTTTCCATCATACAAATAATTATATAACCCCTTTCTAAGATACACATGGTACCTATAACAAGTAAACATCAATTAAAATCCATCACATATACTTCAGGATCTGAAATCCATGCTTATAATTAATTTCACACGCTACATGTCTAAAGTCGGCCAGTAAATAGGTCTTCTCTAGAATACACACCACAACTGATGTCACCAGTAACAAAAAATTAATAAAACTCAGCCCATTACTCTAACATATTTCATTTTTCCACCAGTAAGATTGCATCATGTGAAATATATTTTCCAAAAAGATAAACCAGAAACATAGAGACCTCCTCTGTCCAGAATCATAGTTACAGTCCAGAAAACTAATCTTCACCAAATCAACTGTAACATCCACAATATGTAACATTAAGTCAAGCAACCTTAGGAATAAGTTTAGTACACATCATTCTACTAAAATCCAACTTTGATCATTCTGAATCATCTATATAGTGTTCATACACTTC
The DNA here is from genome assembly GCA_018584345.1 of Thuja plicata. Taxonomy (NCBI): domain Eukaryota; kingdom Viridiplantae; phylum Streptophyta; class Pinopsida; order Cupressales; family Cupressaceae; genus Thuja; species Thuja plicata. Next base: position 3,486,227 of record MU226316.1, read on the forward strand.
TTCCAGTCAAGTAGCCATTATGTCTTCTCCATAGAAATATATGTTGACATCAGTGACAAAACATGAATATCAACAGCATGATTAGTAACCAAAACTAATATCATTGGACAATCTCCCCCTTTGGCATTGATGGAAACATATGGGAAAATCCATATGCATCAACCCAAAAGTACTCTCTCTCAATACAATCTTCTCAATATCCTCAACACAAATCTCCCCAAAATCGTAGAGATTTTCACATAGATTCCTTCCCCCTTTGGCAGCAATGGAAAAGGGTGTCACAACTCATCTATAGTCTTATGTAAGGTGTTTTTCAAATCTTCATCTCCAACAATTAGGTGCAAGATCACCCAAATGTACTCCATGGTTTTTTCTTGTGATCACTCCCCCTAAGGAGTAGATCCATACATCAAGTCCAGAGAGTGATATAGCTCTGAAAACCACTAGACTGGTGCATATCTGCATCAATTAATTACCACTGGGAGGGGCCACCACCCCAAACATGCCTCTGAGATATTCAAAACCATCTTTTGTCAAAGGTTTGGTAAATATATCTGCTATATGTTCCTTTGTGCTAATGTACTCCATTCTAATTTCTTTAGTTGCTACCTTCTCCCTCAAGAAATGATACTTAATAGAAATATGCTTAGTTTTTGAATGCATTACAGGATTCTTTGACATGTTTACTATGCTAGTGTTATCACAATGAATAACCACTGGCTCTTTGAAAGTTATTTTGATGTATTCTAGCATTTGTTTCATCCAAACAACTTGTGTGCAATTTATTGCAGCAGCAACATATTCTGACTCATCAGTAGATTGAGAAATATAGTTCTTCTTCTTGCTCAACCAAGAAACTAGACTTTTCCCAAGGAAAAATGCACCGCCACTTGTACTCTTCTTGTCATCCACATTACCTGCCCAATCAACACCAGTAAAAGCCTTCAATGTAAAATCATCAAATTTTTCATACCATAATCCATATTCTATTATATTTTCAGATATCTGAAAATTCTTTTCACAGCAGCAAAATGTGTTTCTTTAGGATCTGCCTGATATCTAGCCATAATTCCAACTACATTGTAATATCTAGTCTAGTGTGTGTTAGATATTGTAGACCTCCAATCATCGATATGTACTTAGTCTAAACAACACTTTGAGTCTCATCACTATTAGTCAGTTTGTTTCCTGTCACCATAGGTGTTCTAACAGGTTTACAATATTCCATTCCAAACTTTTTCAACATTTCTTTAAGATACTTGGTCTGAGATACAAAAATGCCATTCTTACTCTAATTAATTTGCAAACCACAAAAAAAATTTCATCTCACCAATCATTGACATTTTAAATTCATTTTCCATTTCTTTAGAAAACTTCTTACTCATCTTATCATTGCCTCCAAAAATGATATCATCAACAAAAACTTCTATAATCAAGATTCCATCTTCTTCAGTTCTTAAGTATAAATTACTATCTGCATTACCTTTCCTAAAACCAAGATGAAGTAGATATTTGTCCAGTCTTGCATACCATGCCCTTGGTACTTGTTTTAGTCCATACAGTGCTTTTTTTAGTCTGCAAACCATTTTTTCATCATCTATCAAAGGAAAACCATCAGGTTTCTCAATGTAAACTTCTTCTTCTAGATCACCATTCAAGAATGTTGACTTCACATCCATATGATAAACCTTGAAGTCTTTATGTGCATCATAAGCAAGGAATAATCTCATAGCTTCCAATTTGGCAACAGGAGCAAATGTTTCTTCATAGTCTATACCTTCTTGTTGTGAGTAGCCTTTACATACCAGCCTAGCCTTTTTTCTTACTAATGTTCCTTCCTCATCCATCTTGTTTCAGAAAACCCATTTGGTGTCAATCACATTTTTGTTCTTAGGTCTTGGAACCAATTACCAAGTATTGTTTTTCTTTATTTGTTCTAGTTCTTCTTCCATATCTTTATTCCAAGATTCATCTCTACATGCTTCATCAGTAGTCTTTGGCTCAACTTGAGAAATCAAATAGATCTCATCTCTAACTCTAGATCTATTCATAATGCCTTTGCTTGCACCAACAATAATTTGATCTCCAAGATAGTCCTTCTTAACATACCTTGGTGTCTTCAATGTCTTAGTAGCTTCAGTCTGTTCATCTTCAATCTCATCATTAATCATCAAAGATTCTTCAGGTTTAGCAGTAACCTCTTTTGTTTCTATAATTTGACCACAATCATATATCCTTTCCTGAATCTAAAATTTTTCATCTATCCTCACATTGGCATTTTTTCCTCAATCTCAAAAATCTTTACTCTTAGTGGAATAACCAAGAAAGATTCCTTCATCACTTCTAGCATCGAACTTGCCTATCTCATCATCTCTCTTGATATGACATTTACTTCCAAATATTTTGAAATATTTCACAGTAGGTGTATGATCAAACCATAATTCATAAGGATTTTTATTTGTATATTCTCTAATCTAAATTTTGTTTAGTGTGTACACAGCAGTCCCAATTTCTTCTCTCCAGTGAACATGTGACACATTTCCTTCCAGAAACATAGTCCTTGAAACATCTAATATAGTTATGTTTCTTCGCTCTATTATCCCATTCTATTGTGGATTTCTAGGGGATGAAGTATGTCTGTGTATTCCATTTTCTTCATAGTATGCATTAAATAGCTGTGATGTAAACTCTCCTCCTCTGTCTGATCTCAAACACTTCATCTTTAAACTAGATTCATTCTCAACTTTTTCTTTGAATAAATTGAACTTGTCAAATGCTTCAGATTTCTCTCTTAAATATGTAACCCACATCATTTTAGAAAATTTATCAAAAAATAGTATAAAGTACCTTTCACCATAGTATGATCTTGTTCGTATAGGACCACACAGATCTGTATGTACCAGATCCAACTTCAGTTTTGCTAAATAAGCTTTTCTTTTAAAAGTGCTTCTAGTCTGCTTCCCATAACACATTATCTACACATAGTTTTAGATGGCTTTAAAATCTTAGGTAGATCTCTTACTGCATTAGTTATACTTGCCATCACAATGTTATCAAAGTTAACATGAAAAAATCTTATGTGCCATAACCAACTATCATCAACCTTCGCAATAAAACAAGAAGCTTCAGATGTGTTCAATTCAAATACATTACCTCTGGATTTAGACCAGATGCGATCAGTTCTCCTATTTTACTCTTGATAGAACATTTCCCATTAATGAAGTTCAATTGATAACCCTTGTCCACTAGTTGTCCAACACTCAACAAATTATGCTTAAGTCCATCAACAACTAATACATTGTCAGTGTTAGTCTTTCCATCCAAAGAGATAGATCCAACTCCAATAATAAGATTAGGAGTATTGTCACCAAATCTGACAACACCTCCATCATGTCTTTTCCAACTCACAAACTTGTTTTTATCTCCAGTCATATGATGTGAACAACCAGTATCTATAACCCATTCGGATTTCTTTTCAACTCGAGATACTAAAGTTTTTTCTTCATGCATAGGTACATCATCCTTAATAGAAATAAATCCAATTTCATCATAGTCATCATCATCATCATCTGATATACCCTCACTAGCATAATAATGTTCCTTGTCTTTTGAATATTTAGACTTGAAAAACTTAGGTTTGTGTTTTGGATCTTTTATAGGACATCTAGATGCAAAATGACCAATCTTGTTACATGAAAAATATTTCAAAGGTAATTTGCCTTCAAATTTACCCTTACCTCTCTTTTCTCTTCTAGCAATCAGTGCCACAAATTCATCTAGATTTATTTCTTCCTTATTTATCAGTTCTCATTCATCATCATAAGCTCCAAGCTCTTCTCTTATGTCACCAATGCTGGTGCTTGCATTTCTAGATAAGGTCTTTTTGTTCTTGTGCACGGTTGCCTTGAATGCTAACTCAGATTTAGGTAAAGTGTCTCCCAATTTTGCAGCCTCAAATGTAGTTAGTTTTCCAATCAACATTTCTTTGGTGAATTTCGGTGTCAAAGGTATAATTTCCTCTATAGCTTGTACTTTGGTTCTGTATACAGGTGTCAAAGATTTGAGTATCTTTGCAATCACTTCTTCCTCACTGTAAGTTCCTCCAGAGTTTCTAATGTCAGTAACCACTTCAATAATTATTTGTGCATATGCCCTAATTTTCTCATCTTCTTTCATCTCCAGTTATTCCATCTTTGTCTTCCATTTCTGTAACTTTACTTTCTTTGTAAACTTGTCTCCAATATATAATGCTCCAGTATTGTCCAGATCTCATGTGCAGAGTCCAAGTCTTTTACTTCAATGAATTCTCCTTCTGAAAGAGCACTGATCAAGGATTCCCTTGCAACCATATTGCATGAAAATAAATTCTTCTAATATTAAGAAGCCTTTTCTAACTCATCCTTAGTCACTATCTTTTCATTCTTCTTTGTGATCTTCTAGTAATCAATTCCCAGACATAGAAAATGTGTTCTCATCTTGTTTTTCCAACTGTGAAAGTTTTTCGGGATCAAACTTCAGACTATCCTTCCCATAGTAAGTCATCTTTAGGATCACCTCAAGCTATTAAAATTTCTCTCTAAGGACCAGTAGCTCTGATACCAATTGTTAGGAATAAAAGTCCATAAGACAACTAAGATGGGGGAGTGAATTAGTTGTAGTATAGATTATTAAACTTTAAACTTTATAAACCATATCATCAAAAGTAATTGATAACACAACAAATGCCAACACCATAACACAATATTTGTTATTGAGGAAACCCTGTTAAAGATAAAAACCTAGTGGGAATTAACACCCACAAATAATGTACTAAGGGTATAGTATCCTTATTAAAAGATATTAGCCCTGTTAGGAGCTTGTTACAATATTACAATACACAGTCCATGTTAGGAGACAGAACCTGTTAGGAGTCAAATAAAATAGTAGGCTCACTGCCAAGGCACACTTCCCAAAGAAGGTTAAACCCACCCTCAAGGATTTACAATTTGAATCAAGTGTATAAAGAAAATACACAATCCAGTGAACTGTCTGATAGCAACTGTCTTTGCTTGGTCAGTTCCAATGAAGTATAAAAATCATCAACTCTGCTCTATATCCAACATTCAACAAGCTTCGTAGCTTCCACACATTTCTTTCCTTTTATTTCTCTACCACATCTTCTCCACAAGAAAAGATCATTCATATATACCCTTTAACAATAATTCATTAGGTCGGTCAATTAAGCTTTCCTAATACATAATTAACTAGGTTGACCAATTAAGGCTTTCCATCATACAAATAATTATATAACCCCTTGCTAAGATACACACAATACCTATAAAAAGTACACATCAATTACAATCCATCACATATACTTCCAGATCTGCAATCCATGCTTATAATTAATTTCACACGCTACATGTCTGAAGTCGGCCAGTAAATAGGTCTTCTCCTAAATACACGCCGCAGTTGATGTCACCAGTAAAAAAACAACAATCGCACTAAGACCATTACTCTAACATATGTCAAATTTCCACCAGTAAGCTCGCATCATCTGAAATATCTTTGCCAAAAAGATACACCAAAAACACAGAGACCTGCTCTGTCCAGAATTACAATTACAACCTAGAAAATAGTTCTTCACCAAATCAACTATAACATCCACAATATGTAACATTAAGTCAAGTGACCTTAGGACTAAGGTCGGTACACATCCTTCTGCTAAAATCCAAATTTGATCATTTTGAATCATCTGTATAGTGTCCATACACTTCTTCTAGTCAAGTAGCCAGTCTGTCTTCTCCACAGAAATATATGTTGACATCAGTGACAAAACATGAATATCAACAGCATGATCAATAACCAAAACTGATATCATCCAACAATTGTTGTGTGAGTATGCGACTAGGTGTGTTTTGACTCATCACTCAATCATCGATGGTTGGCGGTTCAATATTTTTGGCATGCGACGGTGCGACCAAGAAGAAAATAGAAGTCATAGCTCAGTTACAATGGATGATTCACTTAACATTTTTCATCAGCAAGCGTGCGACCAAGGAATATTTTCAAGTCAGTGCTCAGTTGCAGTGTATCGACAGTTAATATTTTTCAAGTCGTGAGTATGAAAATAAATTATTTTATGATTTTCGCTCACTCCCTAAGGAAAAGCAGTTATCAAAAAATGGACATCGATTGAGCGACTTGGTTAGTCATATATTCTCAGAGAGGCTATTTCTTACTCACGAGGGAAAGAAGATTAGTTCAAAAGTATGTAGTGAGTACGCGACAAGGTGAAATATCAAGCAGTTGTTTAGTCCTCTCTCACTTGCGAAGTTTCAAGCATGATGAAATAAAGCAATGTGAGTGCGCGAATGAGAAGAATAAAAGACATCAAAGGCTATCGCTCACTCATCGGATGATCAAGGTCAAGTCATAAAGTTGTTGTGAATGCTCAATAGGGTAAGAGAGAGATTTTTTCACTCACTCGCACAAAAGGTTTTGAACGTTGGAATTGTAAAGTGAGTGTGCGATCTTCTACAATCTGTCTTGTAACTCTTGTTCCCATTTTTAATTGTAAAAAGGAAAAAATATATAGTTGTTCCAGAAAGGATACACAAGTTTGAATTTATGGCAGTGCTAGTTGCAGAAGCTAACGGCTGGTTTTTGCAAGTGTGAGAAGTTGCAATAAAGAAGACAAGATGTCCATGTGATGGGCTATAAGTATAACTTATTTGCTTGAATTATACACAATTCTTGTTTTCTTCTTTCATAATTTTCAAAGAAAATTGTAGAGTGTGTTTCCTGAGACCAATTTTCAGAGGGCAAGATGAGTCAGGCCACTACGAGAATAGCTTCTAAGGGAACTAGGAAGAAAACAACGTCAGGGAAGAAATACTCAGAAGAATTTATAGACCTCTTGCCAGGGACTGCTAATGCAAATATTGTGGATTGGGAAGAATGGACGGATAAATGGTGCCAATGTAGGAACCTTGTCACACTCAATTATTCCAGTAATGCTCTATTTCACTATTTTTGGAACTATAGGGTTAAGTAAGTCCCTATTTGTAACCCGTGGAATTTAAATATGGCAAAATTGATTGTTCTGGATGTTTATTTTGATGTGGATATAAAAAAAGAGTTAGCTAAAAGTTAATGTCCAACAGCCAGAGTAATTAGAGAGAAAAAAAAATCCCTAGTGGCTATAAACAGAAGCACAGTGTCTGAGGTTTTCAAAATTCACGGTGCAATTTGTACAGAAATTGACTTAGACAAGATACAGATTGATTATGAAAAAAGGGAGAAACAAATAAAGAAACATGAGATGCTTAGATTCATACCTAGAGTAGACAGAAATTTGGTGTTAGTCCCAGACAACGTGAAGCCTCCTTTTGACTTATCTTTGTTCCACAACTATATAAAATGCACAGTTTATGTCCTGAGCAAAGTTCTAGTTTTTGATGCGGATTCAACCACCCCTGCTTACTTATTGATGATGGCCAAGATATTTAGCATCCAGAGGTAAATACTAATTTTGATTATGTAGGGTATATTATTGATGTCATACATACAACACTGATGGAGATACAAGAGGATTTGCTTGTGCCTACCTTCAAGCATTACTCACATTTGATGTTCTTCATTTTATACTACAACAGGGATAAGATGGAAAAGGAGCTAGAATTGTTTGATTTAGAGTATGGGGTTGAAATGCCAATTTAGAGATGGACCCAGGTATGGGATAGTCCTTCTAAGGACTCTTCTTTTGTTTTTTTTTCACAATCAGATTATTGATCCAATATTAGATATGTTGGGGGTAAAAAGAGCAATATTGTCAACTGATTTTAAGAGATTATTGAGACCATGGGCTATCATTCAGGGCTGGTATGTTGCCCATAATTGGGGTTTTTTCTTTTTCTTTGATCAATTCACTATAATTAGGGTTTATGGCTATTCACAGCCACCCCATGTTCTCCCTCTATTTGTTCCACTTAGAATTGTCTTTTTAGAATTTATTTGGAAAATTACATGGGTAGACAAAGAATACCTAGAAGGGCATAAGAAGTGTAATTTTACCCCAAGGCTATGGGTGGGATATGATTTTTCTATAGGGAAGAAAAATTTTGAACATATCAATGGATTTTTAAAGAAATATAGATTATCCACCACAGTGTCAAGGTTATGTGATCTAGAACAATTAATTAAGATAGCCTTAAAGGGTATGACTCCCTGGAAACAAGTGAGAGATCATGAAGCCTTAGATGAGGAAGATGTTGTGAGGAATAGAGTGAAAAAAATTAAAGATCAAGAGAGAAGAAGAAAGTGGAAAGACCTCTTAAGAGTTGAAGATAAGTGGAAAGAATCAGATAAATCTTTCTCTAGATTTTTCCGTAACACCCCATATTTGCAGAGAATTGAGAAGATGGTGGAATCATATGATAGCTTAATGGCACAAGTGCCAAATTTCAATGCTGAAGATGAACAATCTTAGGGATCTCCACACATAGTGGCTCTGCATGGTGAAGAACATGTGGAACATCATGAAGAAGAAGAAGAGGAAGAAGAAGCCACTTCTGCTAGGGAACCACCTAGAAATAAACAAAAAATTGAGCATAAAATGGTGCAAGCTAGAAAAATCATGGCTAAGGCAGTGGTAAAAGAGCATGGAAAGTACTTCAAGAAAATTAGGAAATAATTGCAGAAAGTGCCAGAGGATGAAGGCTAAGGAGAGAATGAAATGATATTAAGTCTAGAAATGGATGAAAGTGTAATAATGGCTAGTGAACTCATTAAGAATGATGACTTTATTAAGTCAGAAGAATTCAAGAGTTTCATGATTAAGCTGAAGCAACATGATTTAAGACAGAACTTACTAATAGAGGAAGGACAAGAGGAAAAGAATGAGGAGATTGTAAAGACACTTAAGGAGTATGACCCTAAGAGTGAGATAATAACTGTGGAGCAGAAAATAATTTTGGTAAAAAATAGTGGAGTGGTGTTGATGCCTGACTGGGATTTACAGTCTACTTTTATCATCAATCATATTAGAAGATAGGAAATCCCATGCTCAAGACATAATTTGAGATAGATGATGTGTTAAGAGGATCAGGTTTTGATCCTAAGTCCAAAACTTTGGCTATCTGGTCCCTTGCTCCTACTACACTCAAGCCTCTAGTTTTGAGTATTAGAGAAGAGAAAAAAGTAGACAGGATGATCTGGAACTTGCAAAATACCAGTGATACCGAGATTTCCCAATGTATGAGCCAAGTTTCATTTATTAACTTGGAAAAAATAGAGGACTTATCTAAAAGATATCAACAAACTTTTTGTCAAATGATGGCTTTGGCTAAGAAGCATGAAGAGGTTATGGTTCATAACCATAATTTGGAAGAGGAAATAGAGAAATTAAAGAAACAATTTGATGAAAAGAGGACAAATGAAATTCCTCAGGTGGTTGAAAAGGAAAAGATAGATGCTACAACAAAAATAGAAGGTGACCTAGCATCAGGAGAAGGCCATATAGAGGAGCTATCAAAAGAGAAAAATGATAGTGTTGTTCCTGTTATCCTTGCCATCTTACAACATCAGGTTAATGTTTTAAAACAAAAGACTGAGATGGTGCACACTCTATATGGATCATTATAGGAAGCTTCTAGGACAGGTGCAAAAGTCATGACATTTCTTGAGCCAACTTTTAAAACTTGGTTAGGAAGAAATAGGTGTTAGAGTAGTCTAGTATAGCTAATAATTAAATCAGTTAATTATTAGTCTATCTACTCTTTGCTTAAGTTACTTAGGCAGCTTTCTATTTCTATCGAGTTTCCCTTTTAGGGTTTCAGTATCTTTTATAAGGAATCACCGCTTTGAATTTCATACAGAGTTTTGTATTCAGTATTGTTGTTAATAGAAATTATTCTTTTCAACATGGATATCTCTTCTCTGGCCTTTTGGCCTCCGTAGCCATTCTTCTCTCTTCTGTCTTGCTTCTCTGTAATAGTCTTTGCATGTAGGTGATCTTGGGTTGATTTGCATTTGTCAAATCTAACATGGTATCAGAGCTCTTCTGCAGCCGGCTGTTCATTCTCTGTTGAAGCAAGCGAGGTTTTGAAGCTTTCAGAAGTTTTTCTGGTTTTTCTTAGTGGTTCTGGGGGGTCTTTATTTTTTTAGGCACTTTGGACCAAAACCAACCTCACGGTTGCGTCCAGAAGGCCCAAAAACCCCAGAATCCATATAAGGCATGTCCGATTTGGACACCGGAGCCTCTGGGAAAAATTTTTGGCCTCCTAAGGGCCGTACGGACACGAAAATCGATGCAAAAAATTAAAAAAAAATTAAAAAAACCATTTTTAAAGGTTTTTTAGGCTTTTACATAGCGCGTGCTTTGGTTTTACAATGCGCCGCCGCAGGGCCGCCACCGCACCACCACGGCTCGGCCCCCGACTGCGCCTTCACTGCCGCCACCGGTCTCCTCATAGCCCCCGCCAGCCTGGGTGCCACCTTCCTCTGGCCTCCGCGGCCCCAGCCGCTCAGCTCCCCTACTCCTGCCGATCCGCAGCCTCTTCCCCGCTGCTCCGCCTCAGCGGCGCCCTCGCCGCCCAGAGCCCTCAGCTCCGCCGCCGCCCAGTCAGCTCCGCGCCACCGACGGTGCTTTGATTTAAACCCCCGTGGGCTTAATATGTAGTGCGCGCAGTCATATGGATGACCAAGGGCTGCGGCTTAGCCCCTGCGCATGCCATGCGCCTAGGGGCCAATTTTTTTTAGCCCCAGGGTCTTAATTTTTGCCTTTTGGGGCCCTTTTGACCTACCTAGACATTTTTCGCTCTATCTTGAGCATCCGGGGGTCTTTTTTCAACTTCCATATACCGTCGGAAAGCTCTTTCTGAGCACTCTCTGATGATAGAGGTTGGGTTTTTGGGCTCTATTGTTTTAATAGCATTTTTTTCTATTGAAGTCCGATGTCTTTTTTTGCCTTCCGGGAGCCATATCTGGCTCATCCGGACTCCATTTTTGGCAAACGAGATATCGTCGAAAAGCTGGTTCAGTGTATTATTCAGTTACAGGGTTTTTTTTAGATTTTTCTCTAAGTTTTCTCTCCTCTAAGTTTGGCAGTTTATGCCCTCTGGTGGATTGCTTGGTTCTACAGGTCCTGGGATCTCTTCTTCTGATTTCATAGTTCACTCTTCTTTCTGACTTCTGAGCTTGTATGCTCCTTCTGATACATTTTTGTTCTATAAATGCACTGAGATAAAGTGCCTCCTACATTTCTGAGATTTTGAGCACCTTGTACAGTTTTAGTACTCGCACTCTGTTATAAAGTGCCATGGGGGGTTATGATGCTTTTGCCGCTTTAGGCGCATCCACCTTTGTCAAGTGAGCGTACCTTCCATAACATTAGCCCATGTTGTGTGTCGATGACACCACCCTTTATCCTATGTTTGTACTTCTGTTGCACTATTGGTGTTCCTGGTTCTTCTTCTGCAGATGTTTCTGGCATTGCATTTCAGTGTTCCTGTCACCTCTCCCAGTTCA
>MU226316.1:3497781-3554823 GCA_018584345.1 Thuja plicata
GCATTTCAGTGTTCCTGTCACCTCTCCCAGTTCAGCATTATGGGGGGGTTCACCTGTTGGTTCTATTACTTCCTGGTTTGATTGATCAGCTCTTCAGACATTGTCTTCTCTACCTGGTCATGCACTTTAGTGGGGGTTCCAGCAGTCTCTCCTGACAGAGTTTTCAACTACATGCTTCGGAGATGCTTCTTGCTCATTCTTGTTCCTCTCTCTGGGACATCTTTTTCCTTTTTTGTTTTGGGTACCTGATCAGGCCTATTTGTCAAGACCCATCTTTCCTACTTTCTGCAGTAGTTTTTAGCAGTTTTGCTTCTCCCTAAGTTACACTTAAGGGGGGGTGTTAGAGTAGTCTAGTATAGCTAATAATTAAATCAGTTAATTATTAGTCTATCTACTCTTTGCTTAAGTTACTTAGGCAGCTTTCTATTTCTTTCGAGTTTCCCTTTTAGGGTTTCGGTATCCTTTATAAGGAATCACCACTTTGCATTTCATACAGAGGTTTGTATTTAGTATTGTTGTTAATAGAAATTATTCTTTTCAACATGGATATCTCTTCTCTGGCCTTTTGGCCTCTGTAGCCATTCTTCTCTCTTCTGTCTTGCTTCTCTGTAACAGTCTTTGCATGCAGGTGATCTTGGGTTGATTTGCATTTGTCAAATCTAAAAATAGGCTGGTGGATAGGTTAAAGACAAAAATGTTGTATAGCGATGATTTCCATGATAAAGTAACAGAAACCATTGAGATGGTAAATGATTTGAATGTTACTTATGCTTTCTTTAATGGTAAAACTGAACTGATAAATAATAAGTTGCAGCTGTTTGGTGATCAGTGCCTTGCATTTATTCCCAAGATCTATAATGATGTTGATGTTCTGAAACCACAGCCAGGATGGGAGAAGGAATTTAATGAAATATGGAAGGCTGATAATGCCAAACACAACTTGGAGAAGGACACAGATGCAAGTTACTGTAATGATCTAATTGACAATTTGTTCAAAGTGGAGGTGGACATGACAAAATTTGTTGCTGAGGCAAAGACAACTGTAGATGTTAGGTGGACAAAAGCCTTGGCTAAGCTAGAGCAGGAGAAGACTTTTGATTGGCCCACCACCAAGGAAGTGAACAGGTGGGAAGCGAAGTTGAAAGGATAGTAATATATTTTAAAAGCAACAACCAATTATGTTCAATCTTCACATATCTTATGCCACCCATGTTCTATTTCAAAGTTGTTATTTTTTCAATTTTAAAGTTGTTGCAATATATTTTCAGGTAGTCCAAATCTTGTTGCATCCTTAGTTATAAAAGGATTCCAAGACTAGTGGAAAAGAGGATAGTCATTTCTACATCTAGAAATACAATTATATTGTACACTCTTTGGCTGGAGACCATTTTATTTGATAAGGGTTTTGAAAGCTTACTGTTGAATGTAATAACTCTTTTGATATGAATACAAATGAAATCCATCAATAGTTTCTGAACTTATGATGAGTGTTTGTCTTCATTATTGTGTTCTGAGTTTTGTTTAAATTGAGTAATTAAGGATTGTTCAATTTATATGTCTATTAGGCAGATTTTGAAATTATCTTAGGGGTTCTTTCAAGGAAAGATTAAATTGCCTTAGGTTTATTTTAGTGAAACTTGGGGTATATAATGAATCTAATGATTATCTTAGCATATGTGTGAGGGTTGATATACAAGGTATATCTATTTTCTTGTTCAGAGCTATAGTTGTTTTTAAGTTTATGTTTATGGAAAATGATTATAAATGTTCAGAGTGACTCTAATGCCCTAGTGTAAAACATTTGTTTTCTGTTCATGTTGAGTGGGTGGCTATCACCATAAAATTGATCTTTATCATTATGTTTTAGTTTGTTAAATAGATATTACAAAAGTTTAAAATCTGTAATTCCACTATGTACTTGATGGAATAAATTTTCATAATTTGAATATCCCAAGTGAAAAAGGGTAAACCCACCCGAGGTTGTGGAACTCAAAGTGTAGAGGGCTTGAAAACTCTATTTCTATCATTTTTTCTTTCTTGATTAGTGTTTGGGATAATAGAGCAAGCTTACTGCAAGTATTTTATGTGTTATCAAGAAAAGGAACCAAGAAGGCTCTCGAATGTGTAGCGTGTCCCCAGTAGAGTTGTCAAAAATTGTTCGTTGAACATTTTAAAACTGACAGTTTCAGGATCAATTGAAAAATAATATTTTCAATCATAGAACATAAGAAAAAATCTGTCCTTATTATAATAGAAGGCTCCCCGTATCTATTACTACTAAAAGAAACTAACACTAACCAAAACCTAAGATTATGTACATCACTATCTTAATCAATTGGGTTTTACATTCACCATATTCTCTTTCTTTAAATAGGTTTTCTTCCTCCATCGTATCATCTTGTATGATGATAGACATTCTTCTCTTACAAAAAAATTTCAAGTACAATCTGGGAAAATTATGGATCAAGAAGCTCACAGAAGCTCAAAGACTTTTTGTGACTTCCTACATGAATTTAGGAATAGAGATGAAACATACACATATCTCAAGGAATCCAACATTAATTAAACCTTAAACACACAAACATAAAATATAAAAGAGCACAAAGACTAATAATTATCATTTTTCTTGCTAACACTAGCTTCAAACCTAATAAGAAACTCAAAGATTATAGGATTAATTTGAAAGCATTACATATACTCTAAACACAATAACCAACACAAAGATTGAAAGATTGGGTTCAAGTCTATTTTACATTAAAAAAAAATTACATCCAATTCCACATAGTTTTGTCACATCACAACTTGTTCCCACATAAATTTTGGAAGTAATCTATCTCTTTTATTGACTGCAATTTTCTTTACATCAAGAATCAAAGTTTTAGAGTGCACACACAAACTGGAAGAGTTTTTTTTTCATTGTCAAAAGATGTTTACTTACAATGGGCCCTCTCTTATTTATGGAAGAGAGGCTATGAGATAAATGTAGGATAATCATAACTAATTATTGACTTATTCAACATTACAATCCTATTTTAATTTGACTTATAATCCGATTACATGTAATTGAATTTTACATATCTACATGTGAGGAGATCACGTGTAATTATAATTTTTGTCTTTACATGTAATTTGTCAAAATTGAATTACATATGCATAATTGAAACTAAACTAAGTGTTTGAAAAGAAATGACTCTTATGGATATCATCCTTTGTCTAGAAGGTCTCCATGCTGCTATAGGATGGCCCTTGCTTGATGTATTTTGGTTTGGTGAAGGAACTTCATTCAAGAAAACCAACTTGCATCATTGATAATCCTTATGTACTTTTCCAATGAAATCCCACCTCATCTTCGTGTAAGGTGTAATATCGGTTCTTTAAAGGAATTTCTCTTTGAAAAGTTGAGGTGAGAATCTTGGAATGTGAATTTGAGCATCTGAAATGGTTTTTCAATGAAGCATATTGAGGGTTTCCAAGGCTAGATGAAAACTTGACACAAAAAATATGAGACTATAGAAAAAAAAAACATGAAAAGACACAAAAATATGAGAAAAAACTAAAAATAAACCAAATTGTAATTTTAGGGTTTTAAAGACACATTGCATATGAAGGAAGGATGTTTATGTTTATAGGTGTAATGAGGAATAAAAGTCTCAATTTCACTATTTCATAGTGGAGGGGAAAATGTTACGCAGTCAGAACTAAAAAAAATTACTACTTAGAGTAGTGGAGAACATTCATGCAATCAAGACTAAAAGTCCCAATTAAATTTATAGATGACAAAGAGTACAATCAGAACTTAAAGTCTCAATTGCACTTAATTAGACTTGTGTATTTTGGTTGCAATCAATATTTTAAGAGTTGTACTAAGTAATGCAGTTGGCATTGGGTGTAGTTAGGACTAAAAGTCCTCACTGTAATGATAGTCATGGGTTTCAGTTGTAGTCGGGACTATATGTCCTAACTGCACTAGGTAATGCAAAATTTTTGAAGGTTGCCAAGCTAAACACCTTGTGATTAGGATGAAAATTTCCAATTACGAATGTGAACTTTTTAAATGCAAATAAAAGTGTATTAAGGGAGAATTTTTTTGATTTCAAACACGGATCTTTACAATCCCTTGCAATTGGGACTTTAACCTCTGATTACAAGGAGTTTTCAGCGGAATGTCTTTGGGACTTTAAATCCCAAGGCATTAAATTCCCATTAACAATGATAAGGAAACATATCATGATGGGATCGTCATAACCCAACAACAAAATGTATTACAAACAACATAACGATGACATTCATATGACAGAAAATATGTATTACAAATGACCCTAATCAAAACGAGCTAGGGTATGGAAAATATAAGAAATAATAGAGGAAAATGATAAAGATAGCTTGAAACTGAAAAAAAAAACATTAAAAAATAGAAGAAATGACATTGAATGCCCTAGTTTAACAATATAATTGAGCATGAGAATGGAGAATAGAGATCTTGCTAATAAAAATGACACTTGAACTCCAAATAAGAACAAGAAAAAATGTGATGAACAAAAGGCCATATTTAAAAATCCATCAACAAATATGTTTATTAATTGCTTAATTCGACTATACCAGATGCTTGAATCTTTGCACAAGGGTTTGAATGCTAATGAAGAGGTGAGAAAAATAACAAATTAAAACTCGAGATAAGTTTGAACGACAAAGAAGGAGATATAAATCGATTAGGAATTGATCTCATACTTTAACTTGTGGTCGGACATTTAGTAGTAATCACATATGTTTTTAAATTCCCCCATGGTGTATTTTGGGACTTTAGGCTTGAATTGCACATGTAATTTGTGACTAAAAGTCTAATGTGCAAATGTGTAATATAAACCACTTGCAATGTAGTATGAAAACCCTGATTTTGCAAGAATTTGTAAAAGACAAACTTTAAGATGATGAAAACAAACATAATGAAGACCAAAATAATTTCACCTTTCGCTGACAAAAATAATGATGATAAAAATACTCAAAACTATGTGACTCAAACCTCAAAAAGTATGAAACAACAATGTATGGATTATGAATTGCATGAAATTTGTATGGTTGTACCCTTTTTTTTACCTTACCAAAAAATCAAGGACAACAAATTTGACTAAAGTTAACATTCTTAATACATTACTAAATTTTAAATTATTAGGTCCCTTTAAGCTATTGTAGGAATATGACCCTTTGATTGTGGTGTATACTAAAAGCTAGAATAAAAAGAAGCTTAATTAAAAATAGGAAATATATCCAAGAGAATGGAAAATTTTTATTGGATACATATTATTATTAACGTTGAAGTATTTGTAGTGAATGCCCTTGACAGCACTGCTCTGGGAAATTTTTGAAATTCATCTTGTTGAGCCTTGGTAATGATGTCTTATTTTATCAAAGGTTATATATATATATATATATATATATATATATATATATATATATATATATATATATATAAGTGCAAGAAATGACCATTGACTAGCAGGGGGAACCTTACAAGGTCAATGGTTTACAAGCGTATAGAATTGGTGAAGAATACTTTTGCAATCTCGTAGGATGCAAGCCAATACTTTTAAACTTTCCCTTGATGATCTCATCGTAAAGAATCATAAAGAAGGGCCTAATTTCTAGCTTTAGACTATTTGGTTTTTATGAATCTATCATGTCACTTCATACATTGATATTGTATTACTTTTGTATGATGAAGCACTTCTCTTCTCATCTCATCCAATGTATTAAGTTGCACAATCCTTTTCTTATATGATTTAGAAATATCTATTCCAAACTCCAATGTTGTTTGGAGTGTCTTATGTTCAAATTTAATGGCTAAGAAAATTTTTGGCCCATATACAAGCTCAATGGGTGTGAATCCTATCATTGTTTTTTATGTAGTCTTCTAAGTCCTAACAATTTTTTGTTCCTTAGATTTCCAATCCCTTTTATGCAGAGCCATTATTTTGGTGAAGATAGCTTCTATTTCTCTATTTGTCACTTCCACTTTCCCATTGGCTTGTGGATGATGTGGTGTAGCTTCCAATGCCTCAAATTATACTCATTCGTTAATGCTTCAATAAGAGTTTAGGTAAATTTTGGTCCTTCATATGATACCATCTCTCCAGGAACTCCATATATTATAAAAATCTCTTCATAGAGGAATTTTGACACCTTATTATCACTTTCATGTTTTGTAGTATGAACTTCTACCCATTTATTTAAATAATTAGTACATACCAGGATATACTCTTGAATATTAGATGGTGGATTTATGGGTCACATTAAAGTCTATCCCCCATTTGTCAAAAGGTGTCAGGACTAACTGAGGATGCAATGAAATTTAATTTAATTATGTAGGTCTCCTCATTCTCTAACATCAATCACATTACATTGAATACTCAACTGAATCCTTTTGTAGAGATGGCCAATAGTAACCAGTATTCAACACTTTCATGACTATTCTTTGTAGCAACATAATAAAAACCACCTGGTTCATCCTGAAAAAAATGAAGAATATTATAGATCTCATGTTCCCTAATGCATCTCTTCATGATATTTTAAGGTCCAATATAAAACAAATATCTTGATATCCAAGAGTATGGAAGACTATTTTTGAAATTTCACTTTAGGAGAGAAGTGAGTTGCATTCCTTCTTGATAATAGATAATTTTCAATATCAGTATATTGTGGGCTATGTGTTTGGAGTGAAAAATATATCCATCCAAAAATGTTTCATCTATAGTAGGTTCCTCTTCTTTCTATGAGTCAATATAGAAAGGAAATTTACAACTAAATTGGCCCTACTAGGTTTATCTACCATTGTGTAGAAATAGTAACCATCTACCGAACCCACCACTAACGATAGGTTTATTCATCAATTACTATATGGATGCATGATTAGTGTGCAAAAATACCTAATTTCTCATAATTTAATGTCAAAATTTGTTTATGGCATGAATGACTACTAACATCTCCTTTTCAGTGACTATGTAGTTGAGTTTGTCTGCTTGCAAGTTCTTATTGATATTGTAGATAGTATACTACATGATTCCTTCCTTATGTCCTAAATATACTCCAACTGTGTGATTTGAATCATCTATATGAATGTGGAATGGAAGTGTCTAGTTTTGTCCCCTTAAGACTGGTGCTTTGGGTAATAAATCCTCAATCTTTTGTAAGGTTGTGTGACAACTAGTAGTCTAGTTAAAGTTTTCACATTTAGTTAATAAAAATTAGCAAAGGTGAAGTAATTTTACTAAAATATTTCATAAAAATCTTGTAGTAACCAATGTGTCTTGGGAAACTTCTTACATATTTTTTCTTTGATGGAACAAGTAGTTTCTTTATTACTTCAATCTTCATAGGGTCAACATGTATTTTCTTCTTAGAAACATAGTTACCCATAACCAATACTTGAACCATCATGTAGGAATTCTCATTGCTCAATGATAGATTATGTTCTTGGCATATTTGGAGGACTTTATATAAATTTTTCAAATATTTATTCATATGCATCACCATATGTGGTGAAATCATCCATATAGACCTCCACACAATCATATGTAAGATCAAATAAAATACTAAGGACTTATCTCCAAAATATGGTAGGGGAATTGGAAAGGAGAAAAGGAAGTAGTGCTTATGCATATGTTCCTCATGGAAAAATGAATGTTTTCCCTTCCTTTTCTTCTAGGGTTATTTTAATTTTATTATAGCCACTAAACCCATCAAAAAATGGAAAGTATTACTTATCGGTTGGGGAGTCTAAGATGAGATAAATGAAAGGAAGGGAGAAGTGATCCTTCCTTGTTACTTAGATAAGCTCTATATACTAAATGTAGACTCTCCATTTTCCTCCATTTTTAGGGGCAATGACTTGTGCTTAAACAAATTGGCTATCTCCGTGTAATTCAGCCTTAACAATTTCCTTGATTGTTGTAGAGCCTCCCTCATTTCCCCTTTTATGATTGACATTATGAGGGGCATGGATTGAGTTTTTTATTGCATTTTAGACCTTGTGGTACCCTCATGGGATTGTACCCTTGGGGCGATCCATGCCTACCTAATTAGTAAGACCTTCCTTGGACTTGAGATGCTTTGTGAGGTCCTGATATGTTATGATATGCTTGGTTGAGATGATCTTGTGAAGTGGTGATAATATTATTAGAGGCATTTATGTGACTCACTCGATCCATTTTAGCCTTGTTTTAATTTTGTGGATATTCCCACTGTTGTGCTTGAAACTTTAGAGAGACCCTGCTTGGGTCACATGACAATTCCTCTATCCTTAAGGACCTAATATGTGAACCCTTTTATGATACATTATGGAATATTATATTTTGAGATAAGACTGGACTCTTATGTACTCTATTTATTCTTACTCACATTAACGGTTCAACAGAAACATTATGTTGCATTAGGAATTATCAATTTACTATTTTCATGACCAGCAGTTAAGTGTCCAAATAGCATGGATTGTATTAGAATAAGCAAATTGTGTTCACAATGGATAAGTTATGATTCTGACATATGATAGGTGCTTATATGATATTTTCATAAGAACATGAACTGATCATTTGAGTTGAGTCGTGATTGTATGTAGAAATGTTCATTTAATGATTAAAAGGGAATTGCAATTAAATATTAGATTGGTTAAAATAAAAGGCTAACATGAAAATGTTATGATGGATTATCTTTATATGCATTATGGTTAGTAGGATTAGATTATCATTAAGATGACACAATTAGGATTACCTACACTGAGATATGAATTACATTCTGAAGTAAAATTGATGTCATTTAGAGTTGTATGATGATTCGATGTGAATCAATGTTCTCATGAGAGAATTGATTTGTGAATATTGTTTTGGAAATTTTGGTGAAGGTTGTAAATGATATATGTTTGAATGTTGTTCATTATGTATATCGATTATATGTATGATTTGTTTCCTTGGACTACTAATATTTGATTTTAGTGTGCAGGTATGAGACCATGGTATTAAATCTGGGGAGCCAAACATAGGTATATGTGAACTCAGTTTAAGCCAAGGTTGCGTCTAATGAGAAGAGAAGACCTCATTGTATTGTGATTTAATTTGTAAACGTAAATGGTTGATTGTTGGAATTTATTCCTTAAATGTTATTTTCATATTTATTTTCCTTGTGGTTATGCCCAAGTGGATATGACATGTGTTTAGTGATGTGTAAATGTTTGTGTGTGTCACTTGACACTTGTGAATGTACTTAAGACCATGACATGTCCACAAGGGGATTGGGTGTCCATCTACCTAGGATAGTACCAAGTAGATCCCAATGTATTTCTCCTTGATTAGAAAGCTGGAGGTGAGGTCACTTCAATGTATTTTCGTGAGTATGCTTTTAGGGGACTTTTGGGGGGTTAGAATAGTGCCTAGTGGTGTGTTAGGGCCATTTTTAGATATCCCACTTGTTATACCTATGGGTAAGGGTCATTTTAACCCTAGGATAACCTTTGGTTGACCAAGAGACCCTTCCAAAAGTTGGTTTCCCAAGTTGGACGAAAATCAACTCTTGTGAAGCTTGATCTTGGAAAGACCACTCTTCCATTTTGATGCAAAGAACTTACTCACCTTTTTGAGTTTCCCCTTTTTGGATCCATTTTTAGAAAGATGTAAGATTTTAGGGAAGAGAGACCAATTAGAGGGATTTCCTTCTCCCCATGAGTTCTAGTGGCTTTTTACTAGTGACTCTCCATGTTGGAGAGTTTGAAGACCAACTCTCTAACTTAGAGACTTAGCTAGAGTTGGTGACATGGGAAAGAGGACATAGGCTTAAAGGGAGCTCTTCTACAATTTTCTTGCCATAAGCTTGGATCTCGGTTGGTGGAAATTTTGCATCTCAATTCTTGTTGTTCTAAGTTTGTGTTTCAAGAAAGATGAATGTAGTGTGTTTTTGTGTTGAGAAATGTAGTTATCTTCTTGTAGACAAGATTAATGTTTTGTGAATTATGTGTGTTTTGCTTCTTTTCTTGTTAATGTTGTTAATGGGAGTTTCAAGGTTCACTCACCCTTGGGAGGGAAGAGTAGCCTTGGGGGTGGAGGAGTTTGACAGCCCTTGGTGTAGAGTCTCTCCTCAAGGAGGAGAGGGAAAAATCATGGAGTATGGGCTCCATGAAGCCATCCTTGGTTGTTTCTTTTCTTGGGGGACATAAGGGAATTTTGAGGATTATGAATTGGATATTGAGATAGAATTTAGTATTTTTGTGAGCCATGAGAGGGCTTGGTTATAGTTTTTGGGATTGGCCTTCTCCCTTGGGTATTTGGTCCACTTCACCCCATGTTAGGGTCCTTGTGTGACCCATTGTGATAGCCTTTGGATTGGGAGTAAAATGTGATTTTTTCTTGCCTTCTTATATTGTTGATTGTTAGTTTGTTGTTACCCACCTTTGTTTGGTTCTCCAAGCTCGGGGGTGGCCTCTTAGAGGCCTAGGATGGGAGGTGAGCATCCCATGGTCTTTAAAATTTTCCTTTGCAGATTTTGGTGGCATTAAAAAATTTATGAGGGAAGAAGATAAAGCTTGGAATGTGGAATTTTGTCTATTTCTTTCAAATGTTGTTTATGTAATAGTCTATATGGCTAATATTGGAAATCTTGCTTGCCCAACTTTTATTTTGTCTATGTAATAGCCTTATGGCTGAGACCTTGTAATCTTGCTTCAAAACAGGAGTGTTGTAAGTTTTAAAAAGCTTGTATTTAATATTTTTGTAAATGGTTTTATGGAAATTATTCATTAGGTGTAGGGCAAGTGGTGAGTGAAGTTGTGTCTTACTAAAGCAAGAGAAAGTAAGATACTATGTAAATGAAGGAGAAAACTACTTGAATAAAAGTTATCTTATTATCTTTATGCAAATGTTAGTTGAGCAACAAGAAAAATATCTATGTATTGTATATATTTCTTTCGAAGTTGTTTATAAAAAAAAAATGTAAGATTCTGTTATTTTTTTGTTTGGCAAAAAAAAAAGAGAGAAAAAAATCAGCATGATCATTATAGTACATATAAATGGATAAAATGATTCATAAATGTAAATATAAAACTATGCACCTTAAAAAAGAAAAGTTTTTACATATGGAAGTTGTATTTCTCCTTATGCATATTTGTTTACAATATGAGTTAGTTTTCAAACATAAATTTCAAAATTTCTAGGAAGGAGTTAAATTAAAGCTAGGAATACTCCATAAAGGAAAATCTATTGTATCACTAAGTTGCTGATTTTTATGTGTTAGCTATTGTTATTTTTCAAAATAGAATATGTTCATAAACTCAATCTACCATAGCAAGTAATTACACTAAAAAGAAACTAAAGTGAGTTATATTTTTTTGTTGTTGAAGCAACTAAACTTCCTTAACTTACATTAGTTAGATGTATGTTTGCCTATATAATGAGATATGTTTAGTATATATATATAGCATGTGTTCTTACATGAGCTCATAAAGAATTTTTAAAAAAAAGTCTAGGTGTGTTTCTTAGTAAAGATATTGGGCATTACAATTGTTGATTCATTCTTCTCAAAGATTGTCCAATTCGCCTACAATCTTCCTCAATGTTTATCCTATGTCTATAGATATTTGGATCAATTCCTTTTATATCATTATAATCCAATGAAAATTATAAATGATACTCCTACAGTAGAAAGCTCAATTGTTTTTTTTGTTCTTGGTTAAGCTTACCATTAATGATGAGATATTTTCTAGGTGTTATCTCTATTTGTGTGGTGAGAAGACTCATATAAGTAGAACTTAGCATGTATGTAATCCAAAATTAATGGTATGTAGGTATATATTTATGTAAAAATGATGAATTATATAGGAAATTTTTAGTTATTTTTGTAAGAAACAAGGTATACACTTAGCAAGACAAATAGGCTAGGTTGGTAAAAATATTTGGATCTCTATAGTAGTCATTATGAATTATATGGGACAATAGGGCATCCTTATCTTTAAATTTGAGCATGGAACTCATATCTATCATCATTATATTTTGAAATGAATAATATTCCTCTACATCCCATAGGTTAGGCCAACTTTTTAAATCAACTTCTTGGTGTGGCTGAGATGGTGGACACAAGACTAGCTTTTTTGGTATGTTTTCATTTGAGATTATCATTTCCTCCTATCTAACATCTTAAGAAGGAATAATTAGTGGCAAGTGATGGTTTTCCTAAAATGAGATGATAACCACCAAGATTGGCCTTAGGCTACAAGATCATAAAGTCTACTAGGTATTCTCTTGAATCAAGTGTTTCAACAAGATCCTCCACTATCCCCTCAAATTTGATAGTAGAGCTATCTGCTAACTATAGAACTATTGGAATTGGCAATAGGTTAGACAATTGAAAAAATTTCATTATTCCTCTTTTCATTACATTAACAGAATCTCCAAAATCAATCAATGTATTATGTGTTAGTGTGTCATTAATTGTAACATTGACCATCAGAGGGCTGAAATCATTATACTTAAGAATAAAAACTCTACTAGCATGATGTCGACCATATTACCTATAATATGTACTATTATAAGGCCCTTCATCTTTATTATAGGCTTCCTAATACATATTTATTTGATAGTTTTATTTTAAATGAGTGCATCCTTCATTTCTTGTAATAGAGGAATTTGAATGTTGACATTCTTCTGTTGTTCTAGGAAATCAAAATCCAGTACAAGTTTATCCTTTTGCTCATTTAGGTTCTTAATAAATGGTGGAAATTTTTGTTCATTAGGTGAGGTCATCTTATCAACCAATTATATTATCTATCTATTAGGATTTGATAACTTGATGGTGGATGGAGAATTATTGAAGAATCCTCCTTTGGAATCACAATTATAAGAGGATATGTTTGAGTATTTTAAGTTTTCCTAAAATGAAGGTGCACATTATTAATATATAGGACATAAGTAGGGAATTATTGCATATCACTATAATATTCTTGCTGAGTAGGGGGACTATTTGGGTTAGGTCTAGGTTGAGAAGTTAGTTGAGTAGCTTTTGTATGTGCAAGAGAAAGATTGAAAGGATTAGACATTATAGCTTGCTAAATTAGAGGAACTTTCACTTGTTGATACTATCCTAGATTTGTATTTCCCCAAGGTCAATTACCTCTCTATTATAGTTGTTGATACCAATTTATTTAGGGTTGATACTAGTTAGGAAGTTATCCTAGAACTTGCAGTGGAGGTTATCCCCAGGTGGAGTGTTCCGTGACTAAGAACCATAGTTCACCCAATCGTAGGGAGGTCAAAATCCCCAATGGGGTATAATTTAAATAAGTAAAGTTAAATTACAATGGGTATTGATATATTGCTTGTTGTTGATTCTATGGTTTTCTTTGACCTAGGTAGAATGCCTCGCCCTCGCCATCCTCCAAAGCTTTAAAATCAAGGTCACCTCAATTCCAACCTTGAATCCAAGTCCATCAGTCCCCACTGATGATTCTCAATACCACTCAACCATGTATAATCAATAGGTCCACCCCATGGTGCTCATGGATATATTCAAATGGTCCAAACACTTAAATAATGAAGGCACACAATGATAAGGCTTAGAAAATTTGCCAACACAGTATAAACTCTAAAGAATGAAGACCACTTACCATACATGAATCATACATGTCATACATGATTATAGAGAAACATAAAAGTACCAAGGTTCCAAGTAAAAAATAAGCAAACATTAAATGAAATAAAATTATAACTACAAGAAACACTAAAATGAGAGAAGCGCCATCAAATACAACACCAATTTCACTATATGGAAATAACCAATAAATAAAAATATCAAGCAATAATAAATCTCTTAAGTAGTAATCAACTATCAAACCTTAGATACTAGAGTGATAAGTGTAGGGAGTTTCATCATGTGTCCTAATGAGGACACACCACATGGAATCAAGCATCCTCTCATATGGATTATAAAGATGATCATGCAAGTCCTAATGCTACATGTGTGGACATAATACTCATGGGTAAGGTTCAATGCCTCATGTGTATGCATAGCACTCCTAGCTAAGATCTAATGTCTAATGTGCAAGCATGCCATCCCAAACATCCTTGACCTTGTAATAGCATTCAAGGCATGTTTATGACATCAAATTATTGTATTAATTTTTTAATCCACCCAATTTTTAATTAATTTTTTTTATGATTGCAAGACTCCCCAAACATGATTGCTAGTGCACCTCTTACAGGTCAAGACATAAGTGGGAGCCACTCCCTAGATACACTCTAGTACCTAATCCTAGGTTTATTCTATTCACCAAAAATGAGATATAAAAATGAAACACAATATGATATTTCAAATCCCAAAATTCTGATATTTCTACTTCTAAAGTAAAGGAACAACAACCCAATATCTCATCATTATCCACAATATATCACATTTGCCAAATTGATCATTTCCATGATAAAGTATCCAATTTGATCGACGAATAAATTTTCATATACATTATCCATGATTCCAGATTATAATATCATATTAGAACTACAAAATTCCACTTTTGTTATTAAAGGACCTCCTAAAAGTTCCAAAAAGCGAAGCAAAAATCCAAATTGTAAAAATACCCTTTTGTTTCTAAAATGAAAAACAGTACATTCAAGCAATGAAATTCACATTTCATTTATTTTGGCATAGTTTTGACTACATATATGTACCTAGGGAATGTTAATGGAAATTCAAACAAAATAATAGATTCACTCAATGAAATTGCTTTTTTAAACTAGAAAAATGATTTAATACCTAATAGAAATCAAATGAATCCATTTCACATAAAAAATAATTAGTAAACAAGGAGAAATCATTTCTCATACCTATAATTGAGCAAAGACTTCAAAGTTGAAGAAATTTTCACACACACATTCTTAGACCAAATTATTTGCACATCAGGGAGAATCCATGATAATAATTACATTGAGCTCCTACCCACAAAATATTTCCCACCCAATCTCCCACAATGATCAAATCAAATTTGGAAAGTAGTAGCATTTTGGAGAGCAAATATGCAAATAAAAGACCAAGTGTCACAATGTCTTCTAAATCCCTATTATAAAACTTACCTTTTTCCCATTTGAAAAAAGTAAATTAACAATAAATAAAAGTCACTTTCTAATTCCTAAATTAACCCCAATAGACAATTTAGGTAATTACCTTTATTTTAAATACACATAAAACACATTAATGCATTTGAATATTAATTTATATTAGAAATCATTAAAACTCATTAACATATATATATGAAAATGATGATAAAATGCATTTTATTTCTATATGCACAAATATCTGACGAGATAACTACACATGGCAACTAGGCTACCCGAATAGCACCAACTACAATAGCTAGGGTTTAAAATGCAAAACACGAGGAAATCATTCTTACTAAGGTATGATGGATTTGTCTAGGGAGTATTTGACCAAAGTATTATCTCTTGTTAACCACCATTGGTGAAGGGCATGCTCAAACCTATCTATCCAGGTGGAGTCGATGTATGATACCTACAAACTATGAACACACATTATAGGTATCTATGCATTTACATAATATCCAAAGTGCATATAAATATTCCTCGATCAAGATCAACATCATGAACATTATTAGTACACCACAATATAATCATATCTTTATGAATATAATAAATCACTAAATCTAACATGTGTATCCAACTGCATCAATAAGCATTTAATATCTTAAATAGAATAAATGAACATTAAATAAATCTTAGAAATTTTAACTAAGTGATCAGGTTAACATTACATTTCAACATTGACATTGATAACATTAGCAAGGATAACATTGGTGGTAATCCCCTTTCTTCTATAGAAAAAAGTAAAAGCAATAATTTATGATTTCTTTATTACAACCTAAATCCATGAAATTTGTATGAGAAAAGTAGAAACATGGTCCTATAACAAATAATATAATATGATAAAGTGAAATTACCAAACTTATTTAGATATTTATGTTTGGAAAGGGCACTCCTCTTGGTAGAAAGATGGGTATTTTAGTACAATGATTATCGATTGGAACATATGATATTCTTCTAACAATCAAGGTTTTGATCAATAAAAATGATCCATATTATTTAGATAAGTATGTTTTTAAAGGAGACTCCTCATGGTAGAAAGAGAGGTTTTTTAATACAAAAATTCTCAATTAAAAGATAGGATATTGTTGTTACCAATTTTCACTATATGGCTCAAATTGTCAAGCTAGTTCAGAGTGCTCATTATTAAGTGAAAATTTTTATTGACATTCTACTTTTCCTAATTCATTACATTCATTTAAGTTACAAAAGAAAATCTTCAGTTATCATGCAATGAGCAGCTTTAAAAGAATAAGGTTCAGTCTTTTCCATAAAAGGACAATAGAAAAAATATTTACAATCGAAAGGAAATTCTCATTTTATAGTGCATAAATTACTTTACAAATCTTTCATTTATTGTTACAAATAAATGATGTATAACTAAGATACATTAATTGCCAGATAAGTTGCAAGTACATTTTCATTTTTTTTGAAATGGAAACATAAAATAATGACCCGCAAAATCATGGGATAACTCTTAAAACATGATGCAAAGGAAAATAAATAACTGCATAAGTCAAGATGTAGAGGAGTTAAGATTTTTCATTGCCTATGGAATGATGGACTGTGGTTGCATTCTTGATCAACTGGCTTCAAAAGGTAATCCTGTGTCTTCAAGGTACCTGCAGGGTTGTGGAAAATGTGTTAGAGAAATGAAATATCTAGACCCTATCTCTAAAAATTGACTACCATACAAGAATAATTTTAGTCACATCAATATGGATCAATCACAAAAGCAAGTGAAGGCACTAATCTAAATAACATGTTTTTAACTAATAAGTTTGTGTATTGTGTAGTTACAGGGATGCGTTAATGTTTTTATATCAAAGGGACATATATTCAAAATATGAAACCTTTTAGTTCATTAATTATCAATAGATAAAGTACCAGTTGAGCATAAATGACATAAATTATTGAAGGGACGTGTAATTTTGATATTAAACCTTCTAGTTTATAATTACATAGTTAAATGTATGATACTGATTCAATGAATAAATGTCAAGATGCATGATTGGGTAGCCATCATGAGGGAAATTCCCAAGTACATTCAATGATAAGAGAAAAGTGAGTATAGAAAGTGTGATTATCATATTAAGTTAATAAGGTAAGTCAAACTTGAAAACTTTCTTTAGATGGAAGAAATTCTAATTATGAAACTAGAACATGACTTTCATTCATAATAGTTAATTAAATAAAAATCAAATATAGGTTACAAAATGCAGTCAACAAATATGATAATGTAGACATTTAATTCAATTCAGAGAAACATCATGAGGTTATGTTACAGAATCAGAGGAGTATAAACCCAGCAGGGATAGAAGTTGAACTAGAATAAAAGACAAAATATTCATTGGTTCTTGGAACTAATATTGTTTTCAAAAGGGAGTTGAGTGTGTTGGTAATAATAGGTACTAAGAGGGGGGTGAATCAGTCCAAATAGATAGTAAACTAATTCAACCACTGATCTACTTAACTGTTGGAATACTTTCCAAACTTTAAAGAATATAATTGATGCAAATACATAAAAGAAAGTAATATAAAGCATCCAAAAATTCATCACATGACAGATATTTTCACATAGAAACCCTTGTAGGAGGGAAAAAAACCACAATGGGGATGAAACCCACAAGTCCAATACTGTAGTAAATGATTTTTCCCTATTAGGAGCTACAAATACCCTTTCTAAAGGTTCACCCTATTAAGAGTGACTAGTACATAGTTAGGAGTACAATTAGACCAGCTATGATCTACATTGCTAGAGGATTTCAAACCTCAATAAATAAGTTACCATGTTAAAGGATTTATAAAAAGAACTTGTTAGAGTTCACCTGGCTAAGGGATTTTGCTTGTTGCAACTATTAGGGAACAACAAGATTAGTGATTTGGATGTAGCACTGATTTCTTGCCAGATCCAATAAGTTCTATGTACTCTGTAATGTCTCTCTAATCTCAATCTATCTAATTTTTTATCACAACCTCAAATTGAAATCACAAAACCCTAATTACCCAAAACAACTCTTACAACTTCTCTCAACAACGACTTTTCAATATGAGCAGTTCCAGTATATAAACAACTTCTACCAACATAAAAATGATCTCCAAATTACTTTCCCATGAAATCACCATGTATCAAATTGATAATATCGATGAATAAAATAATTTATCATGACCGCGTTAGATCAAAATAAGATCTTCAAGTTATATTGCCAAAGTAGTCAAACACATTTTGACTTCTCCAATGCAATACCTCAAATCTTACTTAAATGTTTGCGTCGATCTCATAAATATCAAAACATTGAATTTATAACCCTTATTCCACATCATCAAATCAATATAAATTATTACACATACTTTACCACTCATTGATCTATGATCTACTAACCGGTACTCAAGAACATAAGTGTTCTACCTATCTTGATGTCTGTGACACTAAAAAAAATATCACCACTCAAAAATGAGTTGTGGTCGGAAAAATGTTGAAATATAAACTGGTTGAAGTTGTATATATGACCACTACTCATAATTCCACTTCAACCATGATCATCACCAAAGTGATTTCTCACTATCTACTGATCTTCTGGACTTAACCAATTTTTAGTATTATCTTCTTACCGATTGTACGTTCACTTCACCTATAGTGTATCATGACTGTACTCACTTAGTTTCACTTTTCTCACTTATTTTCCATCAATAAAAACCAAATAAGTGACTCCTTATGACTACACCTCAATATCCAACAATCTCCCAACACAATACCAACAATCTCCCCCTTTGGCATTGATGACAAACACATGCTAATCAAGCACATGTTAACTGCTTACAATCATGCAATCATAATATCAACTTATGAATCCCTATACACACTCTCCTTACACACATATAATCCCCCATTACACATTGTTAGTGAACAAATTTTCCTTCTCTTATGATAAATAATCAAATTGACTCTTGAACCCAAAATTAGAAAGAAAATTATCACTGACAGTTGAGTTAGTCACTCACAACTAAACTCTCTACTTTGAAGGAGCAGCTACCTTCTATAAAGATTTTTCTCTACAACCTTTATTGTAAAATAATCAAACAGCGAATATTTTTAACCAGAAAGCATAAAAAGGCTAATAAAATTTCATCATAAATCTATAACAAAATGCTCTTCCTCCTATCTTTTAGAAAGATTTAAACATCAAATCTAACTACCTTTGATCCCATAAGGTAAGTTTTACAAATGGCCGATTCAAACTTGCGTTACAATTTTGAAATATAACTCATGAAAACTAGGGAAAATACAAGCATAGATTAATGTGGCATAACATTCAATTCCAACTAAAATTTAAGTTATACATTCATCAACCAACTAATTGAAAATAAACACTCTAACCTACTATAGACTAACTGATATTATATATATATATATATATATTTCAAAGTCTTCACCGTTGTATCGTCTTAAAATGGAATCACTTCCATGTTAAGAATGTGTATCCCTCCTTAGGGGGTGTTTTAGTCCATCATCATGTTTTCCTCTCATTTCTACCCCTTCTGCATCTTTTGTGCCTGTTTAGGACCCTAATTAGGCCTCTCTGGGCACTCTTTATCCCACCTGGCACATTTTCAAGGGGTTCTGACTCCCTGGGTCAAGGTTGACCTCGACCTTGATCAAGGTTAGTTTTGACCTCAACCCTTACCTAGGTCAAGATCAAGGTTGACCTCGACCCAGTTCCCCCTTTTCAATTGGAAAGTTGGTCAGTTGTCAGGGGCCATTCAAAAGTTCATTTTCCTGCTTCCGGGTTGGCGGTTTTGGGTTTCGAAGTGATTACTCTTAAATTATATTTGATATAGGTCCAATTCTAGAGGTATAGGTCTAATTGTAATTTAATTCTTCTATGTAGGCCTCTCTAGAAGATTGTGCCATAGACTTGTATATAAGGAAGCTTTTTCTCCTCTCATTTTCTTCAAGTACTAATCATAAGCACTACACAAGGACAAGTGAAATAACAAGCGCTAAGGAGGAAATACTTACATGATTTCAAGGTTCCAAGTGTTCCATCAAGGTTTTCAAGTCTTCTTCTTAATCATTTCAAGTTCTCCATTGAAGATAAAGGATTCAAGCATTCAATCCATTGAAGGGATTTGGTTCAAACAATCAAGATTCATCATTCAAACCCTAGATCTATCCATCATGGTGGTATGATCTTCCTTCAAGATCCTTTGTGCATCCTTAAGATTAATTCATTCTTCCTTCAAGGTGGATTCCAAGCATACAATCATGGAGGTTTTTATTTACATTTATGGTTTCTAATGTTGAGTCCAAGCTTTCATATTAACACACTTGTTTACATTTGAAATACAATTGCATATCTATTTGAATATCATAGCTTCATTATTAGATCTACTTCTGCTACTTGCTAGAATTCTCTATTTCAATTATTGATTTACAGGTTAATTCCAAAATTGGGATTTGACTAAGGAAAACCCCTCCCCCAACAAACAAAACCATTTTTCTTGTAGGTATAGGTACAACAAAGCAAATTTCATATCATATTTGGATACCCTTTTCAACAAAATTTTGGGATCCGCAAACAGATTTTTCGTCGGAGCAATGTAGGTTGAAGTCAACATTTTGGGGTACAATTGCACCCCCACAAAAAGGTCAAGGTTGACCTGACTCAGAAAAGGAAAATATTTATGGGTTGTGTCTGTCTCTGTGTTTCTGTTCCAGATCTGATTGTAGAATTTCCCAAAACTCAACACTGACATCAGAAAATAGGCTTTTCCAGATCTGCTACATTCCAAGGTAAATGTTCCATTTCAATTAAGGTCTTTCAGAACTATTGATTTACATTATAATTAAATAATTAGATCTCCCTTCCTTATCTATAGTGAGTTGATTCCTTTTTGCATCGATCATCTCATTTTGATTGATCAATTGGGATCTCCTCGTCTTGGATTAGGAGGCCACACATCATCATAAACACTCCCCACACACACATAAACACATAAATATACACATATACAAATATATATATATGTATATATATATATGTATATATATATATTTATGTATATATATATGTGTGTGTATATATATGTATATATATATTTATTTATTTATTTATATCTTACATTTTGGTTAATGGGTATCATCAAAAAATGGAAGTACTTCCATTTTGGACTGGTTTATCCCTCTAATTAAGTGGTTTTGGGTCATGTCAAACACCTTGAATGGGTCTCTGACTTGGATCTAGCTTCTCCCCCTATTCTACTCCATTTTCCACTTCTCTCTAGCTTGTTTCTAGCATCCTAATCGGCAGATTTAAAATTCTTGACCTTAGGGTCAAGGTCAATCTTCTGGGTCAAGGTCAACGTCAACCTTGACCTAGGTCAAGGTTGACCTTTAACCTGAACTAGGTCAAAGTTGACCTCAACCCTGACCCAGGGTCCAAATTTAAAGTTTCCAGGGTTTCTGGATGTCGAGCTTCAGAAAGATTTAATTCCCACTTCTGGGTCGGCTGTTTCGGTCTTTGAGGCAATGAATCTTTAAATTATATTTAAAATAGGTTCACTTATAGAGGTATAGGTCTAATTGGAAAATTATTCTCCTATGTAGGCCTCTCTAGGAGATTGTGCCCTAGATTGGTATATAAGGAAGCTTTCTCCTCTCATTT
This sequence comes from Thuja plicata, assembly GCA_018584345.1. Lineage (NCBI taxonomy): Eukaryota > Viridiplantae > Streptophyta > Pinopsida > Cupressales > Cupressaceae > Thuja > Thuja plicata. The sequence continues at coordinate 3,519,563 of MU226316.1, forward strand.
TCTCTAAGAACCATGAGACTTGAAAAGACAAGCTAAAAAGCAAGATTTGAAGAAAGATAATAATATATTGAAGCAATCAATTACACTCAAGAATTCAAGAATCCAAGCACTTTCAAGCACTCAATTCATCAAGGATATCCATTGATAGCGATTGAAAGGATTCAAGCTCTATGGAGCCCTCTTGTTGAAGATTTCTCCATCCACATCCATGCAAGCCTCCTCCTCTTCCAATATCTATTCAATATTGGTGTTGAAGATCTACAAGAAATTTATTTGAGACATCCTACATCCTACCTTATACACTCTACATTCATTTGGTGCATACATACTTGTGGATTCAAGGATTCAAATCCTCCACAAGGGTTTCTATACGAGCAAGGTGAATTCATTTATTTTCTTTGTTTATTTATGTAATTTCAATTATATTATAAGGTTAATTCCAAAACTGGGGTTTGACCAAGGAAAACCCCTCCCCCCAACAAAAAAACCATTTTTCTTGCAATTATAGGTACAGGACGATGAATTTTAGATCAGATTTGGATACCCTTTTTGGTCAACTTTCAGGACTCGCGAACAGATTTTTTGTCAAAGCAATGCAGGTCAAGGTTGACATTTTGGGGTACAATTGTGCCCTCGTAAAAAGTTCAAGGTCGACCTGACTTAGAAAAGGAAAATATTTATGGGTTTTGTCTGTCTCTGCATTTTTGTTCCAGATTCGGTCACAAAATTTCCCAAAACTCAACACAGACATCAGAAAATGGGCTTTTCCAAATATGCTATATTTTGAGGTTAGTAAGGTTTTTATCAATTCATTTCAATTAAGATTTTTATCAATTCAAATCTATTATATCTCTCTCTTCCATTACTTGGGAATGTAAGGCTTTCTTCCCTCTTCTTATTTCTGATTGATTGATGCATTTGTGCATTAACCATTTCTTTTATGGTCGATCAAAGTGGATCTTTCCTTTGTAAAATTTGGGGCTAGGAAGAGGATCTTATCTTCCCCCAAATCCAAACTAAATAAAAAACACCAACATATACATACGCTTGAACCCTTTCTTTCTTTCAACCATATTTTTATCATTACAGTTTGGTGAACCCGCGATAGACAACTCTTTCTTTTTGGTGTTATATTTACATTCCATGTTAGATCTTGCATGCATATTAGCCTTCTTTTATGTTCTTACATTTACATTTTCTTATTTTAGCTCATTCACATTGCATTGTTGTATGAGATTTACTACCTCTAGTCCTACCTATAATATTCTGGTTAGAAGAAGTCACAGACTTATGGGTTCCTTTGATCATGAGTCTTCCTCTCCTTTCCTTAGGATCTCGGATGAAAATTTTATCACTAATGATTCCATTCCTTCTATGGAGCATAACTCTTCTCACTCATCTCATGATGAGGATGATTCTTTAAGAGTTCCTCCTGAACAAGTCAAAAAAATTTCAACTCAACTTGATAAAATGGGAAATTGGATTATTTAAGAAAACAATAATAAATATTCTATTCAAGCTATAGAGGCTCTTAAGAAATTCCTTCATGATAGTGACCAAGGTGTTAATCTTTTGCATGGTATTACTAATATTGTGCATTTAAATGTTAAACCTTTAGCTCACGAAGCTCAAGATCTAGGATTTACTTCTCCTGTCACTAGTGTGGAACCTTCTTATGTTCCTTTACCTAGTAATCCTACTTATACTCCTCCTTTAGTGACTACATCTCTTACATATTCCAATTCTCTAGCTTCAAATCTTCCACTTTCACCTCTTCCTGTGAGTGTTCCACCGGTGTCTCTACCTACCTCACAACCTTCTTGCCATAGTGTTCCTTTTTCCTATTCCAATCCTTGTCCAATTGTGGTTCCAAGTGTTCCATCAGTTGTGTCTTCTGTTCCTGCTACTTCCTACACTTTTCCTAGTGTTCCTAATGTTTCTATACCTCCTATTTCTTCCAATGATTCCAAAATCATTAGTTTGGCTCAAATTGTGTCATCTTTACAACAAAAACTTGTGTCCTTAACTCAATCCAAGTTTAGTAGTCCTACATGTGACATGGGTAGTCCTTTATCCCTAGACATTATTCATGCTCTTGTCCCTCACTAAGATGATATGCCTCATCTTGAGAATTACAATGGTAAGGGATATCCTGTCACTCATGTTAAAACATTTCAAATCCTTTGTAGTGACTATGCTCATGACCATAGGATTTTAGCCATTTTTTGCTAGAACCTTTCGTGATAAGGCCTTGCAATGGTATTGTTCCTTGCCTCCTTATTCTATTGATTCTTTTCCAAAACTTGCTAATACCTTTATTCAACAGTTCCAAAATAATATTGGTCTGCAAGTGTCCTTAACTGACTTGATGCATTGTAAAAAAAATACTAAGGAGAAATTGACTGACTTTATTGGTAGATTTAAGCATTTGTATGCTCAGATTGCTTATCATGTTCCTGATATTGATATTTAGCATATGTTTATTTCAAATTTTCAAAAGGATATTAGAGATAAGATTATGCTTATTTAATTTACCTCTTTTCAAAAAATTTGTGCAACACTTCATCATTATCAATTACAAGTGAGTCAATTTGAGAGAAACACTTCAATGGCTCTTGTTCCAATTGATAAGAGTGATGTTTCTCCTAATCCCAACAAGTTTCAGAAGCCTAACAACTATGTCAAAATCAATAAACAAGCAAATGTATTTGTTGATCAAGTTGTTGTTGCATCCCATAATGCCACTTCTGCATCCACTACTTTTCATTTAAATTGTACGTTTACTCCTCTTTTTGAATCTTTACATTCTATTATGAGTAAATTGTTGACTGCTAATATGATTAAGTTTCCTCCTATTTGACCTCTTCTTCCTACTACGATGGCATAAAAATCCTTTGATCCCTAAGCCTTTTGTCAATACCATTGTCAGAATGGCCATGATACTGAGAAGTGTTATTCTCTAAAACATAAGGTTCAAGATTTAATTGATTCTAATGCTTTATCTGTTGATAATTTTGATGGTAGTGCGAACAAATCTGTCTCTCCTCCTAATAAAAACATTCAAATCTATACGAATCCTTTGTCTACACATGATACTAATACTATTGCTCAGCCATCTTCTGTGGATATTGTTTATGATTCAAAGATGGATGATCTCAATCATATTGTTAACCAAGTGGAGCATGTTGTTTTACCTCAACCTATCTCTCCGCCCTAGCCTCAATCTCAACCTCACATTCAAGTTCCTTCATCTCAACCTCAACTGCAAGTTCCACCTCAACCTAAACTAAAACCTCAATTTAAACCTTCAAAACAAACTAAGGATAAAAGACCTAGGGAAATCTTGATCACCTTTGATGACTTTGAGACTATTAAGGATCCTAATTTTCCCCTCTACATTTATGCTACGATTGCTAAGATACCTACATGTGCTTGTCTTATTGAGCCTACTTCGTTAGTTAATGTCATCACTGAAGAAAACCTTTCTATGAATAATTTACAACATGATTATTATGATACATCTGATGTGTGGATTCAAACTTGAAATGGTTTTCTATATCCATCATTTTTTTCTATTAACTTACCTATTGAACTTTGTGGTAAAGTTGTGGATACTACCTTCATTGTTGTCCTTACTTCTGATCAATTTCAAGTTAAGCTTGGTTTTCCTTGGTTGAATACCATGCATTTCATTTCTTCTCCTATCCACAAGTGTATTAATTTCATTCATGATGAAGAGGTGAAACCTATTAATCATATTTTATATCAACCTTATAGGCCTAGGGATTGTTCTACCCTTGACTTCTTTTGGCCTTAATTATCTAATTCATGTTCTTCTTGACCTGATAACCTTTTTCGCTCATATCAAGCCTATAAACATCACAAGATTCTTGAGTTAAGCATGCCTCGGATAGATCTTAATCGTGGCATTTTTCCTACGCCTTTCATACCTCATTTATTAATTGCTTCTTGTTCTATTAATCAAACTCCTAGTGTTTCTTTTTAGCCTACTGAGAGTCCTACTAATCCTCTTATAGAACATGTGAAGGAACCGCTTATTGTTCCTCCTATTTCTCAACATATTTCAAACAATACAAAATGTAAAAAATCTGCCAATGAACATCGTAAGAAGTGTCAAGCTCATGCTAGGGCCCGTGCTTCTGTTCTTTGAAATTCTTTACCTTCTTTTGACCAGCCTATGCCTGATGTGTTGGAGGAAGTTTATGTTAATAGTGATGTTAATATGAATAATTGTGATGATTCTATTCACATCTTAGTTTCTATTTCGATTAATCTTGATGAAGAAGATACTCTTGATGATCCTATTGATGCTAATGATTAAAATGAGACTATTGATCTTGATACTAATTTGCCTCATATGTTTTTCACACAACTGATAATTACACCTAGTATCGAACATTGCGATTCTCAAGAGGATCCTTGTTTGGAACTAGCTATTATTCCTACTATGTTGGATTTAGTCCCTGTTGCAATTTTCCCACCTTCTCTAAATGATATAAACCAAGATGGGGAGATTTGATACTTCTTTACCACCTTCTCAAACCATTCTTCCTCCTCCACCCCATCTTCTTAAAAAGGAGTATGATTTGGTAAACCAATTGCGCAATACCCCTACCAAGATTTCTTTATGGGAGCTTCTTCAAACTTCACATACCTACCATGAATCCTTGCAAAAATATCTAGCAACTCTTCCCACTCCACCTCCTAATCAAGAGAACATCAATGCCTTCTTACAGTGCATGCATGCTACCTCGGGTCCTCCTGACATTGTATTTACTCAAAAGGATTTACCTTCTAAAGAAGTACAAAATCAATATGACTCTCTTATGGTTGTTGTTACTATAAATAAGAGTGCCATTCATAGGACCTTGATTGATAATGGATCTAGGTTTGATATTTGTAGCATTAACATGCTCAAAGTGGTTAAAGTTGATCTTTCAACTATTCAACCTGATAATGTTCTTATATGTGGCTTTGATAACATTGATAAGAACACTTTGGGAATCATTACCTTACCTATCAAAGTAGGTTTGGTCATCCTGAATACTCATTTTCATGTTATTCCTAGACCTCTTAATTATAACCTCCTTTTGGGTAGACCTTGGTTGCATGAGATGTATGTTGTTCCTTCCACCCTTCACCATAAATTCAAGTTTATTCACAACAACATGGTGTATACACTTCATGCAGATGATGCACCAAATCCTTGTTTGAATATTCAAACAAACAATACTCCTATTCCTAATAGGAATCATTCTTCCTCTAACACTCTTCCTAGAGATGATTGGGGAACCTTCGATTTTAATCCTACCTTTGTTGGAGAGTATAAAGTTTCTGATCTTGATTTTATGAATCAACAAAGAGAGTTTGAACAACAAGCTTTTTATTCTACTTCTAATGCCCTTCATAATAACTTTGTCGATGCTTCTACCCACTATGAATCTGTCAAGCCTACTATTGATGACATAGTGACTACTGATGTTCCATTGAATCCTTCTAATATGGCTTCTCGTTATGGTCCTAGTTATCATTTACTAATTAAACTAGGATTTCATGGTCAAGGATGTGGTAAGCATAAATAGGGAATTCAAATGCCCTTATAGAATGGGGGGCATGAGCATTCTTATGGATTGGGATTTAATCCTCAATAACACATAAATGTTACCAACATCTTAAATAACACTTCAAAACATGATGAACCTATGAAGGAATTTGACCAAGAAGTTTTTTTTCCTAAACTCATTTGTGCTAAGATGATTACTAGACCTAAACACAAAAATAAACATAGTCCACACTTGAAGACTCTTCCTTTTTATTTGTATCATAGATTTCATGATCACTCTACCAATGAATGTCAAGCTTTACCTTATAATATTAGGCAATGTTATGGAGCTCCACATTATCATGATCACTCTTCCTATTATGGAGCTCCACATTATGTAAGCAATGTTAGCCTAATATTTGGGGGCTCGTTGTCTTTCATAGTGTTGTGAGTGATATAATAGGTCCCCTTTCATCCTTGTTCCTATGCTTGGGGGACAAGGATGCCATCTCCTTCTTTTCTGTCTTTCCAGGATCCACTTTTCCCTTGGTTAAGTAGTATCTATCTATTATGTGATATCCAATCATACATAAAAAATTTGGTTTGCATTGAGGATCTATGTCCTTGATTATAACCTATTTCATTTTTTAACATTGGGTTTCCATGGTTGATAAATCTCTCACCTTGGAAATAGAATAGTGTACTATCCCTCACAAGGGTTACTTTTTCACTTCTTGCATGATATCTCTTTGCATTCATCCCTTCCATGGCCTCATAGGAGCTATGACCTTCTTGGCTTGGACTGGGTGTTGTCTATGGATATTGTCTTGATGTTGTTGAATAGGGCTTTATCCTTGTTCTTTTCTTTCCTTAACATGTCAAAATAGTATGTATTTTTCCATCTTAAGGAGGGGGTAATATATATGGCCTCCCTCATTTTATATTATGCATTTTTTTCTAACCTTTTGTTTTGCAGCATGCTAAATCCTTTGAAGGTAATGCACATAAGTTGCTAAATCCTGAAGAGACACGCATTTTTACTTTTATTTTTGCTAAATCCTCAGAAGGTAACGCACATAAGTTGCTGCATCCTGAAGAGATATGCATTTTCAAATTCAAATATGCTAAATCCTTGGAAGGTAACACACATAAGTTGCTAAACCCTGAAGAGATACACATTTTAAAATTCAAATATGCTAAATCCTTGGAAGGTAATGCACATAAGTTGCTAAATCCTGAAGGGATATGCATTTTATATTCCATAGTGATACAAGAATATAGATCTATAGGTATTCCAAAAGTCATCAGAAGACGCATTACAACTACAAAGCACAATTTATGGGTGAACCTATTGGGCTCTCCCTCTTTGGTGATTCATGGTAAGGTGGGCATCTTACTAGGCAAGGTAATCACTCTCTCTCTTTTCTCTCTTTCACTTTCATGCTAGTAGGATTAGATCATGAAGATATGTTATTTATAGTGCTTATCTTGTCCTTATTATATAATCATATATGCTTTTATGATAGCTTTCCAAATATGATATTATTATAGGAAGCATTTCTCAGTAAGGTTCCCTTTGTTATTTGATTTGGGTTTGTTTTTGTACTAACCCTTCTCTTTTTGTGTCTTTTGGATTTATCTTTGTGTTCTCTTTGTTTTTGTACCCTTGTGTGTGTATGTTGAGTTAGAATCCTCTGGGGGCTCATGTCCTTGACTAAGTGATGTTCTACCTCGTTGCAATCCACCAAAGTCTTTCTTCTAACTTTACCGCGAGTATGTTTGATTTCCATACTCCCACTAAAGTGGGGGCTTAATGTATCATCTTAAAATGAAAGAACTTCCATGTTAAGAATGTTTAGCCCTTATTAGGCAGTGTTTTAGGCCATCATCATGTTTTCCTCTCATTTCTTCCCCTTCTGCATCTTATGTGCCTATTTAGGACCCTTATTGGGCCTCTTCAGACACTATTTATCCCACTTGGCACATTTTCCAGGGGTTCTGACTCCCTGGGTCAAGGTCAACCTCGAACTTGACCTAGGTCCCCCTTTTCAATTGGAAAGTTGGTTGGCTACTAGGGGACATTCAAAAGTTCATTTCCCCACTTCGGGGTTGGCTATTTTGGCTTCTGAAGTGATGACTCTTAAATTATATTTAATATAGGTCTACTTCTAGAGGTATAGGTATAATTATAATTTAATTCTCCTATGTAGGCCTCTCTAGAAGATTGTTCCCTAGACTTTTATATAAGGAATATTTTTCTCCTCACATTTTCTTCAAGTACTAATCATAAGCACTACACAAAGACAAGTGAAATAACAAGCACTAAGGATGAAATACTTGCATGCTTTCAAGGTTCCAAGTGTTCCATCAAGGTTCTCAAGTCTTCTTCTTAAGCACTAAGGATGAAATACTTACATGCTTTCAAGGTTCCAAGTGTTCCATCAAGGTTCTCAAGTATTCTTAAGCATTTCAATTTCTCCATTGAAGATCAAGGATTAAAGCATTCAATCCATTGAAGGGATTTGGTTCAAACATTCAAGATCCGTCATTCAAACCCTAGATGTATCCATCATGGTGGTGTGATCTTCCTTCAAGATCCTTTGTGCATCCTCAAGATTCATTCATTCTTACTTCAAGGTGGATTCCAAGCATAAAATCATGGAGGTTTTGATTTACATTTATGGTTTCTAATGTTGAGTCCAAGCTTTCATATTAACACACTTGTTTACATTCAAAATACAATTGCATATCTATTTGAATATCATAGCTTCATTATTATATCTACTTATACTACTTGCTAGAATTCTCTATTTTAATTATTGATTTCAAGGTTAATTCCAAAATTAGGGTTTGACTAAGGCAAACCCCTCCCCCAACAAAAAAACCATTTTTCTTGTAGGTACAGGTATAGGACAACAAATTTTAGATCAGATTTGGATACCCTTTTTGGCAAACTTTCAGGATCCACGAACAGATTTTCCATCAGAGCAGTGCAGGTTGAGGTCAACATTTTGGGGTACAATTGCGTCACCACAAAAAGGTCAAGGTTGACCTAACTCATAAAAGGAAAATATTTATGGTTTTTGTCTGTCTCCGCGTTTTAGTTCTAGATCCAGTTGCAGGATTTCCCAAAACTCAACACAGACATTAGAAAACATGCTTTTCCAAATCTTCTAGATTCCAAGGTAAATATTTTATTTCAATTAAGGTCTTTTAGATCTATTTATTTACACCATAAACACTCCCCACACACATAAACGCATATATAAAATATATATATATATATATATATATATTTATTTATTTATTTATTTATATCTTACAACAGTATAACCCAAAAAATTTTAAAAAATAAAATAGTATAATGATGTTTTTTAGAACCATAGAACCGACCCTCATTTGGTCATCAAAAATCAAATATATAGTCATGCAGGGATAATTTAGTTCTAAAAACTAATTGTCCAAAGAGATAGCATATACTTTTGGTAAACTTGCAAAAATTGAATAGTCATCTAGAAAAAAAAACTAATTGGCCGATTGGTCATTTCTAGCTCCATCATTCCTAGAAGCGTTGGTGGCATCTTTTTCTACGCTCCATTCCTCAAATGCAGCTAAGAAATTTGCCCACAGTTCTTTATTCGGTGTGGTAACTGTCATGAACCTTTGTCCCCAAATGTCTTTGAAATTTTGTATATGCTAGGATTTATTTTTGAAAACTTTCATATGTTCATACCTATAGATAACTGTTGATTTGACATGAGCTATAATAGAAACATCTTTTAACTTGACCTCTTTAGCTGCTTTCAAATTCTGTCTTTTCCTCATAAGAGGAAAGCACGTTGGTCATGTCAATCCCAAGCTCAATTTCAGATCCAATTATTTTTCCCAAGCATTCATTTTGGGTATGCATAATTTCTCTCACACTGTTCTAAGCTTCAATGATCTGGGTAGAATCTTCAATGGCTTGTTCATATAGTGCACCTCCCCACTCTATGTTCACTTTAGAAATAAATAGTGAGTTCTCTTTGACCCCTCGTACTTCTTTCTCTAAGAGAAATTTGTTTATACTGTAAGCATAAACCTCTTCCATGCTTTGTGTTTCAGCTTCTAACTGGTCCTTTTCCCTTTTCCATATTTCAATATCTACCTCTACTATTTTGATCAAATTATCATATTTTTCAATCAAACTATTAAAATCACTAGTGAATTTGGTGATTTCTTTAGTGATCTTATCTATCCATATGAAGAAGGCTTTATATATAGACCTATCCTTATGAACCTGATAGAGGAATTTCTAATTTTTTGGAGACTTGAGATCTAAGTCAATAGGTATCATGGACAAGGGTTGAGGAAAAGGGCCTTGAAACTACTATATATACTTTGTCAGTTCACAAAGGGCCTGCTTCAGCTTCATTTTGTCTTCATCATATTTCAATACCCAGTGATTGATTTTATTTTTTCTCGAGTTCAGGATTTTCAAGTCAGCAGCTCTAGTAGTCATGCCCAAGTCTACATTTTCTACGCTAAAGTCTTTCTCTGTCACTTCATCACTGGTTTTGTCAAAACTTGGTTTAAAAATCTATGTGACCCAGTGGCATGTTTTAGACTCCACGTCCAACATATCTTCTACTTTGGGCTTCTTTTCTCTTGGGGTTGTTCCCAGGTATTTACTGACCAAATCCCCAACTGGAGTTGAGTCGGGTACAATGTTTCTCTTCTTACTGACTAATAACTTTAGCCAGTTCAGAGTCCGTGGCGTGGAAGTCTTTGTAGAGGTTTGTGTTACAGGACTATTCAATACTGTTAGGTCCTGCTAACCTATCTTTGTTGATTCCTTTCCTGATGAGCTAATCGGTGTCTTATCCATTTTGGGTTTCCTTTGAGGTTGCAAATCACCTTCTTCTTTTGGATCTATCACAATGCAAGGAATATTATCTATCTTTTCCCTCCTTTTACTCCTGGTTCTTGCGACTCTCATAGATTTTAATTCACCTACAGGAAGAAAAATTTCAATTTTTTCAGTATGGATGGGAGAAGGTGTGAGTTTTGAAATCTTCAGACTCTTCATGGCTACTGAAATAGAGGTTTCTTGTTTCTTTTTTTATTTATTTCTTTTATCCATTTATGTGTTCTCTTGAACACACCTTGGGATAGAGAATTCACATCTTCCTCTTCTCTTCCTTTCCAATCTATCTTCCTAGCCAATGCATCATCATTCAGTTCCACATATCCAGATTCCATGATGTCTTCCTCATATTCAATATCAAACCCTTTAATATTGAAAGGTAATTGCAACTAGACAATCTATCGCAAGGTAAATCTAGATTGGAGCTTATTTTCAACCTCAATTTCATCCACACAATCTACCAGAAATTCTTCCATCTTTGGTTGATGTAGAAAAGTGGCATCAATTTTGAGATGATTTTCTACAAATTGTTTGCTATCAAAATAACTTATTTTCTGGTAGGAAGGGAGGTTTATTATCTTTATCTCTTCATCTAAAGAAGAGATTGAGTGCATCAGTCTGAAGCAGTAATTCCCTAGATCAATGGAAAATAGGGAACCTACTCTCCTCTTGAGTTTGAATTTCACCTCTACTTGGAGGAATTGTCTACAAACCTCTAATAGGACATATTTGTCTAGACAGACCTCAGAAGCTTTAAGGGTTCACCACTAAAACCTCCCACTCTTAGATAACTAAAGGTAGGGAAATGGATGAAAAAGCTACCATAAATTTTGACTAACTCCATAGCTTCCTCGGACATCCTATAATTGATTTTTCCTTTTAGCTCAAAAATGAGCTTGGCCAAGAATGTGTCTTGAATTCTTCAAAAATCCTCTGAATTTATTTTCTTTTGAAGTAAAGGGTAGTATTTGTAAATTAGCATGTTCTCCTTCCATGGTTCATGTGGAAAACCATCCCAATTTCTGCACATAGAAAGGACATAAAATAGGTATGAAGGCAAAAATAAACTTGATGCTTCTGTATACTGAGATAATTCTTCATGAAGCTTTTCCACTATTACTTCTACCCAATTGACATATTGTCCCTCAGTTAGAACGGCTTGGATGAAAATGTACATCCAATCCTCCCAGAAGATATCATTAGGTTTTTCATTCACTTTTCTTAGCATGATAATTGTTACCCTAAATTTGAACATTTGCAATCTAACAATCATACATATAAAAAATTGCATAAATGTACATCTGTTCCATATTTTTTATTCAAAAGATGGTAAAAATACCTTTCTATTGCATTCATACTATCATAAAATTGTATTCTAAGTATTGATCATGTTTTAAAATTCAAAATTCTAATTAATCATTACATTGTGCATTCGAACTGAATGTAGTATGCATATAGGTTTCATGTTACATCTTTTGGATTCAAAACTTAGTGGTAATTACAGAAAGAAAAGCATGACTGGAGCATGAATTGGCGTCCATGTATTGCCTTGTATGATGAAATATCTGCATTTGGTGTTGATTGTCTTCCTTTTCCAATCTTCATGGTGTCTTCTGTCCATCCTTTAGTCAGCTCTGCATATTTGGTCTAGGGTCCTGTCCTGCATCACGAAGAGAAAAGAGATGTTAGATCCAATTGGATCTAAGAAATACATGAACCACAAAACAACATACATCAATCAAGTTTTCAAAATCTGAATATTTACCAATATCATCAATGCAATAACAAGATATACCTTAGCATCAACTGAATAAAGAATATCAAAGGGACATATCCTTATGAAATATTTCATTACATATGGTTATTAGTCTGCATTTTCAAAGCATTGTTGCTTGTAGAACCAAAAGAACCTGAATTAAAGGGATTTAGGTCTTGAATCTGAGAAAACTTTTTTCAAAAATGACATCAGGATGATGAGTCAACAAACACAAACAAAACAACCAACATTCATGCATGAGTGTCATCTCATATGACACTCATACACAGACATTAATTGACTCATTGTTGTTTGCTGACCTAACAGGATTGATTAGTGATGTGTGTGAAATAGGTGAACAACTAACTAAATGTAGATAACAAAAGAAATGTAGTGAGTGTCATGAGCCCATGCTTGAACTTCACATAATACATTACATATAAGAAGGTTGTGAGCATTACAAGAGGATATAGTTCATATAGATGCACAAGAAGAGATATGAAGAAATGGAGGTGAAATGCATACTATTATCATGCAGGATGAATGGAAGATATTGTTACAGAACAAAGTGCTACAAGGAAGGGTATCACATGCAGATAAAAATGGGTGTTTTATGAAAAATGGAGGGTAAACATCAATCCTTTGATGTAGCTGTGCATATATAAAAATAAATAGTCTGCATATATGTGATGTAGTTGTGCATATATAGAAAGAGGAATTATGCATATTCATTGTTCGGGCCCTGTTTCATGAGTGACATTCTTGTTTGAGAAAGCCCGAGTTCTCATTAGAGTAAATGTGAAGACAACATAATGATAGAAATCAAGGACAAGATATAAGCAGTAAAATGTTTCCAGTTCAATAATGACATCACAGTCTCTATATATTTACAATGACCTTCAAATATGGTGGCTAAGTCATTTAAAACCATGGTTTTAACATTCAGTAGAACCAACAAAAAGATGAATTTTATCTCAATAGACATCGAAGTAAAGTAATGGTAAAACCCAGATTCATCAGCATAATGGATACACCTTTCGAATAGTTCAAGTTCAGCTATGTATTGCAACAGATTTTTGGCATATATTTCAGTAATAAGTACAGATATCAATAGCAATCATGGACTCCACTAACAGTGGGTATTCAAGCATGTGGAAAATAAGACAGACAACTTTTATCATCTTTCTAGCAAGAAGACATGAAAGAAAAGCAACAACAAACATAATGGAGTTAACAAGAAGTAAATTGACAAAACCCAAAATTATTTTTGAAGAAAAGTGGACACCCAGATATAGTTTAAGCTTCATCAATTTGGAATAAACACATGAAGAGAAAAAAAAATCAAATGGAGATGACTTATCTACTAGTTAATGTCAGTCATAAAACAAATGGAGGACGAACTTTAGTAGAGAGCCCACGACACAAACAAGAAAAGCACAAGCTCTTGTTAAAAAAAACATGCACTCTAGTAAAAAAATGTAGAGGCTGAGTTACAAAAAGAATATAGCATGGTGGCATCAAACTCCCTCTCACAGTGAAGTCCAAATGTAGACATGGCGGCGCCAAATAAACCCTAGTTTTCCTTCCAAAACTGCAAAATGCAAATGAAACCTTCAAAATGCCACGAAACCCTTATCACGTGCCATAGTAATAGTTAGATATTTTGAAATGGGTCATGTTGACCATAGGAGATGGCGTCGGGTTTGATGGGATTAGGTTTTTATAGGTGTTGGAATATGGTAGTTTTGTTGGTAATGTTTTAAATACCAAACATTGAGGTGATAATTTTTATATCAGTGGAGGGGTTTTGATTATATTTTGTAACATGTTGATATATTAAAAAAGATGTAAATCAAAAAATATCAACTTTAGGAGAGGGCTAGGTTCATTTTTGAAATTAGCCTTTAGGGCTTAATTTTTGGCATGAGTCCTGCCTTAAAATTGGGGATTGAGCTAAAATTTTGGGAGCTTGATTTGTAGGCATTGTTTAGGCCTTGATTTAGGGTTATCTTTCTGTTTGAGAGGGACTTTTTGGAGGGAGATGTCATTTTTGAGATTGAGCCATATGGGCTATATAGTTGGGTTTTTTCTTCATGTAAAGGGGTTCAGAATTAAGAGAAGGTTCTTTTAGTGAATTATTGGTTCCTATAGACCTTTTTTATGCTTTTTGTAACAACATTTACAATTTTTTGAACGAAATAAGAGCAGGCTTTCTGATTACATGAATTTCTGGGTATTGGATCCAATCCTATTCTTCTTTTCTGCATTAAGTGTTGCATATTTTATGTGATCTGGTAAAGTGAATTGTTTTCGATTCCTTTCCTATGTTATAAAAAATCAGGCCTTTTTGCAGAATATGTAAGTTTATTGTTAGTTTTTATTGTTTGTGGTCTTAACCCTAATAGTGAATTCTAGTCAAAATTTATGTTGAGTAGAGAATGATAAATGCAGCTCAGTGATTTTGTAGTTGGGGATGCTGGTTTGAAAAATCCTAATAGATCTAGAGTAAGTTTTGGTGTATCACCCCATTTCCTATTCAGTTTTAAATATTTCTCCCTTTTCCTGATTCAATTTTCAATCAGGAGGTGATATCCCAAATCAAATAGGAACCAGCCTAGAATCTGGAGACTCCTTCTCAATCATATTCCACCCACAGCTAGAGAAGGTTTCCATTGTTAGGATAGAGTACCTACAAAGCCCCAATTCTTGAGTTGGGGTGGTAATTCTAAACCTCAACAGTTTTTGGCATGCCCGGTGGGACCGCTCTCAAGGGAGCAGGTCAAACTTCATTACATTTATGGATGATTTTGATCCATTGAATAATTTTCATCCATGTCAAAACATGCAGTTACATAGGGAGTAGGACTTGTCTATGCAGATTGCAGATGTCAAGAGACAACAAGAATTTGAGTTCCAACAAGAATTGAAGATCCAGCAAGAGGATCTTTTCCATCAAGCACATGCACAACAACAAGAAAGGTTGGTTTATCAGGAGAAATTCCATAGGAAGTATTTGGTGTAGTTACACATGCGTCATGACTCAATTATGCATAAAAGGCTGGAAGAACAGAAGAAATACTATAAAGAAGTGTTGGAAACACAAAAGGGGCATATGCGGACACAAGCAAAGGAGTAGTTTGATGCCAGATGGAGGCAGTATGAAGAGGTTATTGCAGGACAGAAAAGAAGACAAGTAGCCCTTGCAAGCCAACTAGCAACACTGAAAGAAGTTTGTGAAGAAGAGTTGATAAAGGTTAGTGCTGCTACAGCTGCAAAAGAGGAAGATTTCCAAAGAGAGCTAGAAGATCATAAGGAGTTGCATGACAAAGAGCTAAAGGAGCATAGAGAGACAATACAACTATTGTTTTCTACAGCTATGAAATACAAGGAATCTTATCAGATACAACTTAAAGAGCCTCTTTGCAATAACCAGAGTGAAGAAGGTGTTGGACAAGAGATGCAGAGCCTTTTTCTGAAGAACTTCCTAACTAAATTGAGGAAGGAAACATGCCTCTATTAGCGTCTTCATTAGTTTTGGGTCACCATAATGGGCATGATAAATTTTGTGCTTTCAAGAGAAAGGATACCAAGTAATTTGTCAGGCTGAATCAGTGCAAGAAGGTAATTTGATGAAGAGGACTTATTTTGAGATGATCTTGAAAAGTTTTGTTTGAGCCTTGATGATAATCCAGTCTCAGTTTTTCCTCAACTCATTCCATCAAAAGAGCTCAGGTTAGTGCATGTACATCAAAAGGACTGTGTTCAGAAGACAGAGCATCAGAAACAAATTCCTAATTTTTCTCTATCAGAGGTTGTCCCATCAGGCATTTGGCAAGGAATCAGTCCAATGAACAAGAGGTGGGCATGTTCACACTTAAGCATGCTAATCCATCAGTAGATGAAGCTAAGGAGGGACCATTCCACCTTGTGGATGCTTTCCAAAAGGTTTTTTTCTCCAAGCTATTTGGCCAAGTAAGTGGATGCTTTTCCCAACAAAATTTCCTACATCAGCTAATTACATGCATGATATTCATCCATATTAGTCTGATTGTCCTTAATATTGTTGGTAATTCTGAGCTAAGGAGAATGGGAAGTTATTTCTCTCAATCAATTAATGGATTTATCTAGTATATATCATACTAGATAGGGTTAGAGTAGGTTAGGTTTCATTTTCAAATAAAGTGCTTTCTCGGCACAAAGTCCTTGTTAGGTTGTTGAGTCCTAGGTCTAGGTTGCATTTATTTTTCAATAAGGCTGATTTGGTTTCCTAACTTGTTCCTCATTTTCCCCAGGGATAAGGTCTAGGTTCATGTCTAGCAGGTAGACATCCAACAGAAGTTGCCAGAATTATTACCCTAAATTTGCACATTTGCAATCTAACAATCATACATATAAAAAATTGCATAAATGTACATCTGTTCCATATTTTTTATTCAGAAAATGGTAAAAATAACTTGCTATTGCATTCATACTATCATAAAATTGTATTCTCTGTAATGATCATGTTTTAAAATTCAAAATTCTAATTGATCATTACATTGTGCATTCGAACTGAATGTAGTATGCATATAGGTTTCATGTTACATCTTTTGGATTCAAAACTTAGTGGTAATTACAGAAATAAAAGCATGACTGAAGCATGAGTTGGGGTCCATGCATTTTATTGTATGGTGAAATATCTCCATTTGGTGTTGATTGTCTACCTTGTCCAATCTTCATGGTGTCTTTTGTCCATCCTTTAGTCAGTTATGCATATTAGGTCTAGGATCATGTCCTACATCACAAAGAGAAAAGAGATGTTAGATCCAATTGGATCTGAGCAATACATGAACCACAAAACAACATACATCAATCAGGTTTTCAAAAGCTGAATATTTACCAATAACATCAATGCAATAACAAGATATACCTCAGCATCAACTGAATAAAGAATATCAAAGGGACATATCCTTATGAAATCTTTCATTACATATGGTTATTAGTCTACATTTTTAAAGCATTTCTACTTGTAGAACTAGAAGAACCTGAATTAAAGGGATTTAGGTCTTGAATCTGAGAACAAAAAAAATCAGAAATGACCTCAGCATGATGGGTCAACAAACACAAACAAAACAACCAACATTCATGCATGAGTGTCATCTCATATGACACTCATACACAGACATTGATTGGATCATTGTTGTTTGCTAACCTAACAGGATTGATCAGTGATGTGTATGTAATAGGTGAACAAGTAACTAAATGTAGATAACAAAAGAAATGTAGTGAGTGTCATGAGCCCATGCTCAAGCCTCACATAAGACATTACATATAAGAAGATTGTGAGCATTACAAGAGGATACAGTTCATACATATGCACAAGAAGAGATATGAATAAATAGAGGTGAAATGCATACTATTATCATGTAGGATGAATGGAAGATGCTATTACAGAACAAAGTGCTACAAGGAAGGGTATCACTTGTAGATAAAAATGGGTGTTTTATGAAAAATGGAGGGTAAACATCAGTCCTGTGATGCAGCTGTGCATATATAAAAATAAATAGTATGCATATATGTGATGCAATTGTACATATATAGAAAGAGGAAGTATGCATATTCAATGTTCAGGCCCTATTTCATGAGTGACATTCTTTTTTGAGAAAGCCTGAGTTCTCATTAGAGTAAATGTGAAGACAACATAATGATAGAAATCAAGGACAAGATATAAGCAGTAAAATGTTTCCAGTTCAATAATGACATCACAATCTCTATATATTTACAATGACCTTTAAATATGGTGGCTAAGTCATTTAAAACCATGGTTTTAACATTCAGTAGAACCAACAAAAAGATGAAGTTTATCTCAATAGACATCGAAGTAAAGTAATGGTAAAACCCAGATTCATCAGCATAATGGATACACCTTTTGAATAGTTCAAGTTCAGCTATGTATTGCAATAGATTTTTGGCATATATTTCAGTAATAAGTACAGATATCAATAGCAATCATGGACTCCACTAACAGTGGGTATTCAAGCATGTGGAAAATAAGACAGACAACTTTTATCATCTTTCTAGCAAGAAGACATGAAAGAAAAGCAACAACAAACATAATGGAGTTAACAAGAAGTAAATTGACAAAACCCAGAATTATTTTTGAAGAAAAGTGGACACCCAGATACAGTTTAAGCTTCATCAATTTTGAATAACAACATGAAGAGAAAAAAAAATCAAATGGAGATGACTTATCTGCTAGTTAATGTCAGTCATAAAACAAATGGAGGTCGAACTTCAGTAGAGAGCCCATGACACAAACAAGAAAAGCCCAAGATCTTGTTAAACAAAACATGCACTCCAGTACAAAATGTAGAGACTGAGTTACAAGAAGAATATAGCATGGTGGCATCAAACTCCCTCTCACAGTGAAGTCCAAATGCAGACATGGCAGCGCCAAATAAACCCTAGTTTTCCTTCCAAAACTACAAAATGCAAATGAAACCTTCAAAATGCCATGACACCCTTATCACATGCCATAGTAATAGTTAGATATTTTGAAATGGATCATGTTGACCATAGGAGATGGTGTCAGGTTTTATGGGATTACGTTTTTTTATAGGTGTTGGAATATGGTAGTTTTGTTGGTAATGTTTTAAATACCAAACATTGAGGTGATAATTTTTATATCGGTGGAGGGGTTTTGATTATATTTTGTAACATGATGATATATTTAAAAAGATGTAAATAAAAAAATATCAACTTTAGGAGAGGGCTAGGTTCATTTTTGAAATTAGCCTTTAGGGCTTAATTTTTGGCATGAGTCATGCCTTAAAATTGGGGATTGAGCTAAAATTTTGGGAGGCTGATTTGTAGGCATTGTTTAGGCCTTGATCTAGGGTTATCTTTCTGTTTGAGAGGGAATTTTTGGAGGGAGATGTCATTTTTGAGATTGAGGCATATGGGCTATATAGTTGGGTTTTTTCTTCATGTAAAGGGGTTCAGAATCAGGAGAAGGTTCTTTTAGTAAATTATTGGTTCCTATAGACCTTTTTTATGCTTTTTTTAACCACATTTATAGTTTTTTGAAGGAAATAAGAAAAGGCTTTTTGATTACATGAATTTCTGGGTATTGGATCCAATCCTATTCTTCTTTTCTACATTAAGTGTTTCATATTTTATGTGATCTGGTAAAGTGAATTATTTTGATTCCTTTCCTATGTTATAAAAAATCAGGCCTTTTTGCAGAATATGTAAGTTTGTTGTCAGTTTTTACTGTTTGTGGTCTTAACCCTAATAGTGAATTCTAGTCAACCTTTATGTTGAGTAGAGAATGATAAATGCAGCTCAGTGATTTTATAGTTGGGGATGCTGGTTTGAAAAATCCTGATAGATATAGAGTAATTTTTGGTGTAGCACCCCATTTCCTATTCAGTTTTAAATCTTTCTCCCTTTTCCCAATTCAGTTTTCAATCAGGAGGTGATATCCCAAATCATATAGGAACCAGCCTAGAATCAGGAGAATCCTTCTTAATCATAGTCCACCCACAGCTAGAGAAGGTTTCCATTGTTAGGATAGAGTGCCTATAAAGCCCCAATGCCTGAGTTGGGGTGGTAATTCTAAACCTCAACAATAACTATATCACAGAATTATCTGATCAAGTGATACTTCTTCAATGGCTTGGGTAATCTGGAACCACCCCTTTCAAGTTTTAACAACCAGTCTCTAGCGATGTTATTGTTGTAATCTTTCTTGTTTAGGTCAAACTCTTGTTGAGCTTTCTCAATACTCCAGTTACCATAAGTTTCCACTGGAGGAATCCACAGAGTTATCATGATTATCTATCTGTTAATGGATATCAGCACTTCTCTGGAGGAAGAACGAATGCACCTATTACTCCTGTCATATCTATTTCTACATTCCATCACTAATTCTGGGCACAGATTCACTTCAGGAAAACCAGCTGCTTCTAACAAACCACTCTCTACAATTTTTGCGGCCATGGTTCCATTTTCTGCACTTTTTAACCCATGAACAATTTTCTCTACATCTTCATCTACAAATATTGTGTCTCACATTTTAGGAAGACAACTACTTATAGGAAATAATTTGTTATCTTTTACAAACTTGACCTTTGAGGCCAACATGCTAGGACTAGACATAGTGATACTAAACAAATAACTTCTTTAAAATCAATGGGAAAGCCTAGTTTTCTTTCTTATAACAGATAAATCTCAAATCAAAAATAGAAATGAAGAAGATTTCTTGGGACTCACTGATACTCTCTTCTTTCTTTTGTGTGATTACCTTTGCTATGTTTCACTTTTGGTTATGCTACCAATAGTTTCTTGTAAACAAAAATGACAATAAATGAGAGAAATTAACACATATGCTTGAGTTGCATTTTTGGTAATTATGATAGCCTTCCACGCCTTGATTATTCCTGTCGTTATTCGTTGAACATGTCTTATCACATTTACTTCACCTCCACATAACATGTAATTTTTTTTAGTTGGCCTTCAATCCAACATCTTTTCAATTTATTTTCGCAAAAGATTTGGCACGAGTCATAAATATTTGGTCATTATTGCATATCAAATTCTGAACCTTGAACTGTGTGGAGCAAAGTTCAAAGTTATGAAAAAATAATGCTTTGATCACTTGACAAACTTATGGTTAAGACAAGACTAATACATGACACATGATGAATATTGAATTATGAACCAAAAAGGAGAAGTTCAATTTTCAAGATGAGAAAAATTGGGGACGTCAGAGAAAATGAAGATACGGGGCAAAGACTACTGGAAAGCAGGTGCATTTTGAATTTTGAACTTTGAGCTACTGAAAGGATGGTTCAAGGTTCACGATTCAATATTGTGAAGAAAAAAACACTCCTTACTTACAAAAACCTTTTCGCGAACCAAAAGAAAGGTAAACACAAAGTAACATTGGGGAATTGTACTTTGAACTGTGAAGTTCAAGATTCAATATTCAATATGCACTTGACAAAATACATGCTACTTAGAAAATTTTACAAGGGAATCTTTTTGACCTGCAACAGGTGGCTCCAACTGGGTATTAGGACTGTGAGGGACAAATGAACTCAAAAATCTCTGGTTTTGCACAAAATTGAGCTGACTAACAAGCACACACTAAAACCTACAACACAACAAAACCTATATACATAGAAAGACATGATACTTGCAATTCATAAAGCTTGAGATCTTTCCCATTAAAGGACAAGGGCATTTTGGTTCCTTTAGCATACCTCAATTTGAAAGAATTAGGTCCAAGTTCTTGGCTAATCTCAAAGGGGCCCTTCCACAATGATTCAAATTTGTCGTGTGCACCTCAAGGTTCCCGCCTCTTATCCCACAGTAAAACTTTGTCTCCTTCCATGAATTTATGAGGCTGGTATTTTTTGTCAAAGATTTTATTTACCCTAGCCTGATGACTGGTAATATGATCCACAATACTTTCTCATTCCTCTTCAATTCTATTCAAATACATGATCCAATTTTCTAAAGAACTATGGAATTGTTGATCTTCAATTACTTTCTGTAACTTAGTTGCTCCCAGCTCCAAGGGAAGAGAAAGTTG
The DNA here is from genome assembly GCA_018584345.1 of Thuja plicata. Classification (NCBI taxonomy): domain Eukaryota; kingdom Viridiplantae; phylum Streptophyta; class Pinopsida; order Cupressales; family Cupressaceae; genus Thuja; species Thuja plicata. Next base: position 3,541,365 of record MU226316.1, read on the forward strand.
AGCTTTCACACCATATACTAATTCAAAAGGAGTTATCCCTATGGATTGCTTTAGTGATGTACGATTGGCCCACAAAGATTCATACAATCTTTTGTGCCAATCTATGGCATTGTCATTAACCATCTTTTTCATTATGGAAATTAAATTCTTATTGGTTGATTCATCCTGACCATTACCCTGGGGAAAATAATTAGAAGAGTGTGACAACTAAATCCTATTATCGTAACAAAACAACTGCATCTCACAAGAAGAGAAATTTTGTGCATTATCTGCCACTTTTTTGTGGGAATCCCAAATCTTACTAAAATATTTTCCTTCAGAAATGAACAGACTACCTTTGAAGTAGTTTTCCTCACAGGGATAGCTTCTACCCATTTTATAAAGTAATCTGTAGCAGTCAAAATATGGGTGTGACCAGAACTTGATGGAGGATGTATTAGACCTATTAAATCAAGGTTTCACTGCTTGAATGGTTCTTCAATGACTACAGGTCTTAATGGAAAAGCTTCTAAATGAGGTTTTCCAAAAAATAACTTACATTTCTGACATTGCACTACCCACTTATACGCATCTTTGAACATCCCAGGCCAATAATAGTAGTTCCTTAATATTTTGACTGTTGTTACTGTAGATGAAAAATGTCCACCACAAGCCTCATTATGGAAAGATTGAGGAAAAAAATTTGTTGATCCTCATCTACACTCCTGAGATACATCTCATCGAAGCCTCTTTTGTATAAGATATCATCAACTATAACATATTTGGCCACTTTGAGTTTTAAATTCCTCTACTCCTTTGTTGTTAGATAATTAGGACATTCTCCATAATTCAAATAATAATCTACATTCGAGAACCATGTATCTTTCATCCCTGTAAATAGGGACAAAGGAATCTCATCACCAGATTCTTCATCATTTTTTGCAATTAATTTATAGGCCTTGACCTCTCACCAATTTGGTAGGTTTGATTTCCAAATCAAACTCTTGTACCTTCGCCACCCAAGTTGCTCTATTATTTATAGACACCTCTTATTGAGTTAGAATACTCTTAATAGCACTATTCAGAACATAAACTGTAGAATGAGATTGAAGAATATAGTACCATAATTGTTTAACAACTTTTACCACTGTGAAGGCTTTTTTTTCTGTAGGAGAGTACTTCAATTCATGTTTCTTTAATAGTATACTCATAAAATAAATGGGAACATCTTCACTAGCCTCATTCCTTTGTAACAGAACATTTGACATGGTGTGCTCAGAAGCATAACAGTGTATTACCAAATCTCTTTGAAAATCTGGATGTGCAAGAACTGGAGCCTGAGCGATTGTATTCTTAACTTCATCAAATGACCTCCCAGCTTCATCATTCAATATAAAACTTTTTTTTCTCGCTCAACAAACTTACTATAGGTCTAGTTTTTTTTGATAAATCCGACACAAATATCCTTAGGAAGTTAATTTGTCCAAAGAAAGATCTTATTCCATTTCTTTTGGAAGGTAAATATAATTGTTTAATTTCTCATAGCCTTTCTGGGTCAATCTTAATTCCTTCCTTTGACACTATATGGCCTAGCAATTTTCCTTCAGTTACACAAAAGATAGACTTTTTCAAATTGAGTGATATTCCTTGATCCCTACACTCCTGAAGGATGAGCCTCAAATATTTTAAATGTTTCTTTCTTTTACAAGAGAAAGTCATCATATCATCAAGGTATACCATGATTAATTTATTCATTAAGTGATCAAAAGAGGAATTCATGGCCCATTGAAAAGTGGCACCTACATTAATCAGGCCAAAAGGCATTCAACTATATGCAAATGTGCCCCGAGGAGTAGTGAATATTGTTTTATGTTGGTCATTAGGAGCCACACTAATCTGGTTGTAACCGGAGAATCCATCCAGCATAGACATCATCTTAGAACTTGCTACCATTTGCAAAATGTGGTCCATGTTAGGCAGGGCAAAATTATCTTTCAAACTAGATTGATTTAGATTCCTAAAATCAACACAGATTTGAATCTCTCCATTTTTCTTGCAAACTGGCACTATGTTTGCCACCCAAGTAGAATGATTAATTGGGTAAATTATTCTAGCTTTAAGCATCTTATCCACCTCTGTAAAAATGGCATCTTCTACTCTGGGATTGTAATTTCTCAACTTTTGTCTGAATGGTTTGGCTCTAGGTTTCAGGGGAATATGATGTCAAAATTGTCCTTTCTAGAAATCCTTTAGGTCTTCATACGACTAAGTGAACACATCCTTGAACTATTTTAACAATTTTTTGAATATGGTTTTCTCCTCAGGACCACAACATGTGCCCAAATTCACAAACCTAGGATCTTCATTACTCTCGATATTTACTCTTTCAAAATTGATGGATTATTTGTTGCTGGTTTCATTAACTTGACTGATAAAGCAATCGTTGCGGTCAAAAAAACTTTCCATTGTCACAAGGCACTTTGGGATATGATTTCCTTTCAATTGTACAATATCTTCTTTCTAATTAACTCCTTTTTTGACACAAAATTCTTGACATTTAAAATCTGATTCTTCAAAGAACACCAAAGAGAACTTCTCAATACCTTCTAGGAATGTCAACACATGGGCATAATCACTAAAAACTTGCCAATAATTAGCATTATCAGGTGCTTTGGGCCAATGAAAAAGCTCTATGTTGTAGTGATCATTATCAAAGTCTGGATGAGGAATTAATAGTGCTGTGGAACCAGCCAAAACATTTGCTCTAGAATTCAATTCCCTAGGTATTGCTTCAATCGAGAATGCTTCAAACCCTGTGATTTCATCCCAAACTCTATTCTGGTAGTGCTTCATCCTTTCATTTCTCACCACATACATCCCTCTCATCTGCTTCATGGTCAACTCGGCATCCCCTTTTTCTTTCAATATCTTAATACCTTTCTTCTTTGCTTCTTGAATCTTGAGTACTAATGCTTCATACTCAGTTGTGTTATTAGTATTCTCAAATTCTATCTTAAAAGAAAAAGGTAATTTTTCTTTAGATGGAGATATCAAAACTACCCCTGCACTAGAACCATTAAAAGAACAACTTCCATTGAATTCAAGTATCCCTAACCCTTCATTATTTGAGGATTTTAGATCTGCAATATCAGCTTCAGGGAAGATTACATAATTAGCAAAGTCAACCTCATGATACAAAATATGGGATATAGGGTCTTCGGAAGGAAACATAGTATACTTTGATTTGGTTTCAGATTGTAAAATAACCTTTTGGTTTCCAATGGGGATAATTCCCTATGACCAATCTAACTTTATTTCACCACCTAAGTCTCTGCAAAAGATTCTGCTTAAAATCATACCATAGTTAGCAAGTATATTAGTGACTAGGATGGTCAATTTTAACCTCTTATTTGGGAAAGTGGCTAATGAAACCTAGGCATCTTTAATTTGACCAAGTAAGGGAACCTATTTAGAATCTATTGAATAAAATTTACCAAAATTCTTAGTTAAAGGTAAATCTAGGGCTTTTTCTACAGAAGAAGGCATGATATTGTCTAATGCTCTTGATTCTATAATGCAGTTGTCGAGCTTGTGACCATGAATAAAAAATGATACATAAAAATGTTCTGGCTTACCCGTTGCATGAGAAGATTCTAAGGATTCCTAGTTTAGGATAGGTTTGATAATTTCATGTTGATCTAGTTTAGGGCCCAAAAGAATCTCATGAGTAGATACAACATTTGTTTGACTATTTTTAATTGCAAAAGGAGAACCTTTTACATATTTGACTAATTTATCTAGTTCACTGGGATTCAACTTCATATACTCAACGGGAGAAATCTGGATTTTAGAAGACTTACAAAAATCAATAAAATTGAAGGTAGATTCAGGATCTAATTTTTTAAGAATCTTTACCTTTGGTGATGTGTTTCCTTCTACCTTTGAGTTGCTGCCAACTTGGTTCATCTACTCTTTATCCCTCTTGTTTTGAAAAGGATACGAAAACTGATTAGTAACTTTTCCACCTTGCTGACCTCTGGTAAGAACTGAATGGGAAGGTTCCTCCATAGTGAATAGAATATCACCACCATAGTCTGAATCAGATCATACTCTAGGTAGTAACTTATGAAGTTGTCAGGTCCTCCAGAGTTCTCTTTGTTAACAGGGATTTCTTGAATGGTCTCTTTGTTGGCTTCCATATGTTTGTACCACACCATTTCAGGGCATGTATCTCCATCATTTTCATTCGTTAAATAAAAAATACACATGTTAATTCTAGCATGATGAGGTTCAATTTGAAGCCTTTGTTGGGTTGGCAATGCATTTAATGGTTTCCCATAATTGTTTGTCCCCTAGTTCGAGTATCTACGAGGAATGTCTTGATATGGGGTAGGTATTGACTTAGGTAACTACCTTTTAAGTGAAATCATATCATTAACTAACCTCTGCACTACCAGATCAGTAGAACCAGAGGTAGATGCTTGATTAGATGGTGTTTGTACTTCTTGTTTCCACTTTTCTATTGTTATTAAATCATCAATTTCTACCGCTAAGCGTTAAGCTATAGCTAAATCAACAACTCTATCCCATCTCAACTGATAACTTATGTCTGGTGGCATAGCATTGACAAAGAAACCTTTTTGTTTCTCATCATTAGGTCTCTTTGCATTAGGAATTTGATAGAGAATCTTGTTGAATTTTTCCATGAATTCCCTCATTGGTTCATGCATTTCCTTTTTTAGTTGGGATAATTGAAGTAGGAGTGAATTCTCATCTTCATTAGATTTGAAATGTGATTCAAAAGCCATTTTCATAGAATTCCAATCAGTAATATGACCATTTGGTAAATGATAGAACCAATCAGCGTCTGACTCAATGATGGTTTGCACAAATAACCTAACTTCCACATCTTCATGTTGAACAACTAAGACTCCATAAGAAGTATTAAAAGTGTTCAAGTGATCATCTGCATAGACTTTTCCATTATCGTAAAATTTAGGTAATATATCTCTAGATCCTTTTGGCAAGGGGTGATTTCCTCCTACATTCAAAGGGCCAAGTGATGCTCCCCAAGGTTGTGCCATAATTGAGTTTGAAAAGATAGTTACAATGGGTGGAGCTTGGATTCCATATAACGTTAAGGCTTGCCAATTATGGAAGTGTGAAGATGCTTCAGGAGAAACTCTAGGTGGAGAGGAGGCTCTACTCTTTTCTTTCTTCTTAGGAGTATGGGTAATTTGAAAATGAAAGTTCTGTAACTCTTGATAGAACCTATCAAAAATACCCTCCCTTCTTTGGGATATGGTGTAAGGACGTGAATCCATTTTTTAGGGTTCTAAGGGCCCTGAGCTTCCCTATATACCATGGAGGCCTCTTGAGGTATGGGAAGTCCCCTTAGCCACTCCCCAATCTCTTCTTATTCTTCTATAACTAGTCGGACCTATTTATATTGTTGGTTACTTATTCTTGACTAGCAGGCCAAAGCATTGAGATCAGCAATGATATCCTCCTGGGTATCTAGAAAGTGTAGGTCAGGTTGTAGGACTGGAGGGATTTCTTCTTGACCAATTATTGCATCAATAGAAAACACCATGATTTATTCTTTTATAGAAACAAAATTTCACATTGATCTTCTTGACAACGTACTCCCCAGCGGAGTTGCCAAAAATCTATTAGTGAATAGATTTTCCTTCTCTTACAATAAATAATCAAATTGACTCTTGAACCCAAAATTAGAGAGAAAATTATCACTGACAGTTGAATTAGTCACTCACAACTAAACTCTCTACTTTGAAGGAGTAGCTACCTTCTATAAATATTTGTCTCTACAACCTTTATTATAAAAGAATCAAACAGGGAATACTTTTAACCAGAAAGCATAAAAAGGCTAATAACATTTCATCATAAATCTATAACAAAATTTTCATCCTCCTATCTTTCAGAAATATTTAAATATCAAATCCAACTCACTTTGATCCCACGAGGTAAGTTTTACAAATGGCCAATTCAAACTTGTATTATAATTTTGAAATATAACTCATGAAAACTAAGGAAAATACAAGCATAGATTAACGTGGCATAACATTCAATTCCAACTAAAATTTAAGTTATACATTAATCAACCAACTTATTAAAAATAAACACTGTAACCTACTATAAACTGACTGATATTATATATGTATTTCAAATTCTTCACAGTATAACCCAAAATTTTTAGAAAATAAAATAGTATAATGATGTTTTTCAGAACCAGCAAACCAACCCTCATTTGGTCATCAAAAATCAAATATATAGCCACGTAGGGATAATTCAGTTCTAAAAACTAATTGTCCAAAGAGATAGCATAGACTTTCAAAAAACTTGCAAAACTAGAACAGTCATCTAGAAAAAACTAATTGGTCGATTGGTCATTTCTAGCAGCATTGGTGGCGTCTTTTTCTACACTCCATTCCTCAAATGCAACCAAGAAATTCACCCACAGTTCTTGATTCAGTGTGGTAACTGTCATGAACCTTTGTCCCCAAATATCTTTGAAATTTTGTATCTAGTGGGATTTATTTTTAAAAAAATTCATATGTTCATACCCATAGATAACTGTTGATTCGACATGAACTATAATAGAAAAATATTTTATCTCAACCTCTTTAGCTTCTTTCAAATTCTTTATCTTTTCCTCATAATAGGAAAGCACTTTGGTCATGTCAATCCTAGGCTCAATTTCAAATCCAATTATTTTTCCCAAGCATTCATTTTGGGTATGCATAATTTCTCTTGCACTATTCTAAGCTTCAATGATCTGGAAAGACTCTTCAATGGCTTGTTTTTATAGTGCACCTCCCTACTCTATGTTCACTTTAGCAACAAACAGCAAGTTCTCTTTGACCCTTAGTACTTCTTTCTCTGAGAGAAATTTGTTTATACCATAAGCATAAACCTCTTCCATGTTACATGTTTCAACTTCTAATTGGTCCTTTTCCCTTTTCCATATTTCAACATTCGCCTATACTGTTTTGATCAAATTATCAGATTTTTCAATCAAACTATTAAAATCACTAGTGAATCTGGTGATTTCTTTAGTGACCTTCTCTATCTAGATGAAGAAGGCTTTAGATATAGACCTATCCTTATGAACCTGATCAAGGAATTTTTGATTTTCTGGAGACTTGACATCTAAGTCAATAGGTATCATGGACAAGGGTTGAGGAACTGGTCCTTGAATTTGATGTATATACTTTGCTAGTTCACAAAGGGCCTAATTCAGCTTCATTTTGTCTTCAGCATCTTTCAATACCCTGTGATTGATTTTCTTGTTTGCCGAGTTTAGGATTTACAAGTCAACAGCTCTAGTAGCCATACCCAAGTCTACCTTTTCTATGTTGAAGTCTTTCTCTGTCACTTCATCACTGGTTTTGTCAAAACTTGGTTTAAAAATCTTTGTGACCTAGTGGCCTATTTAGATTCCATGTCCAACATAACCTCTACTTTGGGCTTCTTTGCTCTTGGGGTTTTTCCCAGGTATTTATTGACCAAATCCCCAACTAGATTTGAGATAGGTATAATGTTTCTCTTATTGATGACTGATAACTTTAGCCAGTTCAGAGTCTGTGGCATGGAAGTCTCTATAGAGGTTTGTATTTTAGGACTACTCAATATTGTTGATCGGTGTCTTATCCATTTTGGGTTTCCTTTGAGGTTGAAAATCACCTTATTCTTCTGGATCTATCACAATGCAAGGAATATTATCTATCTTTTCCCTCCTTTTCCTCCTGGTTCTTGTGACTCTCATAGGTTGTTTAATGATTGGTTTCTTCTCTTCCGGATGGACTTCTGCTCCATATTTTAATTCACCTGCAGGAAGCAATTTTTCAATTTTATCAATATGGACAAGAGAAGGTGCAAGTTTTGAAATCCTCAGACTCTTCCTGGTTACTAAAACAGAGGTTTCTTGTTTCTTCTTTTTATTTATTTATTTTAACCATTTATGTGTTCTCTTGAACATGTTTTTGGATAGAGCATTCACATCTTCCTCTTCTCTTCCTTTCCAATCTATCTTCCTAGCCAATGCATCATCATTCAGTTTCACATATCCAGATTCCATGACGTCTTCCTCATCTTCAAAATCAAATCCTTTAATCTTGAAAGGAAATTACAACGAAACAATATGTCACAAGGTGAATCTATATTGGAGCTTCTTTTCAACCTCAATTTCATCCACACAATCTACCCAAAAGTCATCCAGCTCTGGTTGATGCATAAAAATGGCATCAATTTTGAAATGATTTTCTACAAATTATTTTCTATCAAAATAACTTCTTTTATGGTAGGAAGGGAGGTTTATTATCTTTAGCTTTGCATCTAAAGAAGAGATGGAGTGCATTAGTCTGAAGTGATAATGCCCTAGATCAATGGGAAACAGGGAACCTACTCCTCTCTTGAGTCTGAATTTAACCTCTACTTGGAGCAACTGTCTACAAATCTCTAATAGGACATATTTGTCTAGATAGTACCTTGGAAGCTTTAAGGGTTCACCACTAAAATATCACACTCTTAGATAACTGAAGGTAGGGAACTGGATGAAAAAGCTACCATAAATTTTGACTAACTCCATAGCTTCCCCAGACATCCTACTATTGATTTATCCTTTTATCTCAAAAATGAGCTTGGCCAAGGATGTGTCATGAATTCTTCAGAAATCCTCTCAATTTATTTTCTTTTGAAGAAGAGGGTAGTATTCATAAATTTCATATTCTCCTTCCATGGTTTGTATGGAAATCCATCCCAATTTCTACACATATAAAGGACATAAAATAGGTATGAAGACAAAGAAACTTGATGCTTTTGCAGACTGGGATAATTCTTCATGAAGCTTTTCCACTATTACTTCTGCCTAATCAACATATTGTCCCTCAATTAGAATGGCTTGGATGAAAATGTACATCCAATCCTCCCAGAGGATATCATTAGGTTTTTTGTTCACTCTACTTAGCATGATAACTATTTCACGAACTTCTCTAATCAACTGGTCCTTCTTTAATGGCTTGGGTAATCTAGAACCACCCCTTTTAGGTTTTAAAACCTAGTATCTAGTGATGTTATTGTTGTAATATTTCTTGTTCTTGTCAAACTCTTATTGAGATTTATCAATACTCCAGTTACCATAAGTTTCTACTGGAGGAATCTGCAAAGCTATCATGATTATCTGAATGTTAATGGATATCAGCACTTCTTTGGAGGAAGAATGAATGCACCTATTACTCTTGTCATATCTATTTTTGCATTCCATCACTAATTCTGGGCATGGAGTCACTTCAGGAAGACTAGCTGCTTCTAAAAAACCACTCTCTGCAATTTTTGCATCCATGGTTCCATTTTCTGCACTTTTTAACCTATGAACAATTTTCTCTACAACTTCATCAACAAAGATTGTGTCTTGAATATCAGGAAGATAACTACTTACAGGAGAGAACTTGGTCTCTTTTACAAACTTGACCTTTGAGGACGACATGCTAGGACTGGACATAGTGATACTAAACAAATAACTTCAATAAAAGCAATAGGAAAGCCTAATTTTCTTTCTTATAATAGATAAATCTCAAATTAGAAACAAAAATGAAGAACATTTCTTGGGACTCACTATTGCTCTATTCTTTCTTTTGTGTGATTACCTTCACTACACTTCAGTTCTAGTTATGCCACCAATAGTTGGTTGTAAACAAAAATGGCAAGAAATAAGAGAAATTAACACATACACTTGAGTTGCCTTTTCGGTAATTATGACAGCCTGCCACTCCTTGATTATTCCCGTCATTATTCGTTGAACATGTCTCATCACATTTACTTCACCTCCGCATAACATGTTCTTTTTCTGAGCTAGCCTTCAATCTAATGTCTTTTCAATTTATTTTCACAAAATGGCAAGATTTGGCACGAGTCATAAATATTTGGTCATTATTGCATATCAAATTATGAACCTTGAACTGCGTGGAGCGAACTTCAAAGTTCTGAAAAACATAATGCTTTGATCACTTGAAATAATTATGGTTAAGACAAGACTAATACATGACACACGATGAATATTGAATTATGAACCAAAAAGGAGAAGTTCAATTTTCAAGATGAGAAAAATTGGGGACGTCAGAGCAAATGAAGATATGGGGCAAAGATTGTTGGAAAGCGGGTGCATTTTGAATTTTGAAGTTTGACCTACCGGAAGGATGGTTCAAGGTTCATGATTCAATATTGCAAAGAAAAAAACACTCATTACTTACAAAAACCTTTTTGTGGACTGAAAGAAAGGCAAACACGAAGTAAAATTGGGGAATGGTAATTTGAACCTTGAACTTTGAACTATGAATTTCAAGATTCAATATTCAATATGCACTTGACAAAATACATGCTACTTTGCAAATTTTATAAGGCAATCTTTTTTACCAGAAACATAGATACATATACACATCATATATATACTCCCCCTTTGACAATAATTACAAAGGTACAAAACTAAAATATATGTATACAAAATATTACTTACATCCTATCAAATATCTCCTTTAAGTTAATATTTTTTGAGTTCAAGGATGTTTCCCATAACTTCTGCAAGTAAACCATAGCAATTATTTTCTCAGACAAACTAGAAGAAATCTCTTCCATTCTATCTAGATTGTTCATGTTAGGTAAGGAAAGTATGTCTTCTATCATCTTCACATTCAGTTGCATCACCTCTATAGTAGGGGATAAGGTTAATTGAATTTCCCACTCTGAATCTGCTTAACCTTGTGTGAAATTTTTGTGACTTGGATACTATAAGTAGTGAGTGAATTTGAAAATGGATCAAGCTAACCACTTAAGTTCTCTAACTCCTTTTTTTCTCTAGCTCTACTTTGTTCCAAATCTTGAATAAAATCAGGATACCTGGATACTTTGATAAACAACTAACTTGCCTCTGTCAATATAGTCTTAACTTCCTTTTTCAAATCTGACAATTTTATCCTATTTGTGGTAATCTTCTCCATCATATTACCTACCATATTCTTTTCCAAGTTCTCCTCTGCAAGTTTCATTGCAACTAACTATAAATCTGGACCTTGATCTAGAATTTCCTTTACAAGTGTATCCATCTAATCAATAGGAGTAGCATCTTCATAATATTCAACCTTAGGCACTAACTTAGCTAGGATGTCTCTAGCTTTCCTTAGTACTCTTTAATTCTTATTATTTGATCTCACCTTATCTCTTACATCCTTTTTCCTTAATTGTTCTGAAAATTTCATCAATTCCTTAGGTTTCAATTTGGAAATATCGATCGATGTAGTTGGTAATTCCTCTTCATCAACTTCTTCTTCTTCCTCTTCTGTAGCATTTATCAGTTTATGTCTCTTTATTGCACTTATCTCTCCAGGACTTAATTTCCTTTTACTCTCATGTTCTTCTTCAATATTTTTCTAAGTCTCCTCATGCTTACTTTCTACATCTTTCTCATCTTCCTTATCAGAAATCATTTCCTCTATATGTTCCATAGGAAATGGTGATGATGAATCCTCTTTGCCTGTTATGTCCACAATTTCAATCTCATCACCACCTATTTGTGACAGACTGATACTTTGTGTCCCAATGTTCTTCACCAAGTTAGGAACATCAGGAACAACATTCCCAATTAACTGATCGATAGAAAATGTATCATCTCCCTGCATTGGTTCATTTTATTTTTCTTGAACTTGTTCTTTGTGTGCTGCTACCTCCTTTATTTGTAGTATCTTCTTCCATGTCTCAATGGTTTTATTATGTACACCATGTGTGTCATTAATTATAAGTCTAGTTGCTTTGCTCTAAATTTTGAATTTATACTTGTGAGCAATAATCGTTATCTTAGCATCTTCAGCACACAACTCAGGTTGTACTTGGAGTAGTGATCTTTCCATAATCTCTCTATCCATCTGTAATGCAATGCTCCATCTAGAATCAATCAACTGAAATAACTAATTGAGGATTCAAGAATGGATCTTTAAAGGTGTTCTACAAAATTTGTGAAAATGATACGGAATTGCATCTTCTATCTTCTTCTTGTCTTCATCACTCCCCAAATAGTAGAAAATCTACCATTGTCCACAATACCTTTTTCAATATCATCAATGGAAGGGGCCTTCTTTATTTCACCACTCTTCTTCAATTCAGAGGCATCATTGTCTGATTTTGTCCTTTCTTCATCAGATTCCTTCTGAACATCCTTTATCTTTGTGGATTTTATTCTTCTCTTGTAAGTTTTCTTTGGAGTAGAAATATTCACTTATTTTCATAATTACCGGTTTTTCCTTTGACCATGTAACATTTCCTCTACCGAGGAAGAATTTTTGAACATAGAAAAACATACATACCAGTAGAGTTCCATACTTGAATGATTGTCTCTTATCTCTCTTTATCCTTTCCATGTTTATCAAGAACTGGCTTTTGATCATCTCACATAGATCATATGTTGAATCATCCTTAACAATCTAATAGGCAATGTGAATATCATCACCAGGCACAATATTAACTCGACTATAATGGTAAACTTTGTAACCTATTGTTAGAATGAATTTAGAATAACTGAGAGGGGAGGGGTGAATCAGTTATCCTCAAGTCTAGATGTAGCAAATAAAAACCTTTTGTATTTCAGATCTACTCAGCAGCAGTAGCATAAGTCAACAACTTTAATCATGTAGTTTACTGTCAATTGAAATTAGCTTGTAGAAACATAACAGTAAAGCAAACCATAAGCATTCACACAAGTTGACACAAGTATTTAACATGGAAACCCAATATGGGAAAAACCACCAGTAACATGCTACCAATTTTTCACTCTTCTGAAGTGATGCCCTGTGAGGAGCCAACCCTATTAAAGGTTACAATAACACACTGCTAGGTGTGACCTGGTTAAAGGATTTAATCACCCTGTCAGGAGTGGCCTTGCTATAGGACTTAGAACATTCCACCTGAATGTCACCTTGTTAGAGGATTTATACAAATGACTATTAGGTCAACCTTGTTAAAGGATTTAACTGATACAATGGTTAGAAAGTAATCAGTAGTTGTGATCTGATACATACAACTTACTTTGTAAATTCAGATCCAATTACAGCTTGAATGTTAACTTACTAGATAGCCTGCATTATCATTTCAACCCTCTGATCTACTTGGAAATTCATCAAGAAATCACACATGCAACTCTCTGCTTCTGTATTTAGCCTTCTCTACTAGATCAAGCTAAACAGTAAATCAACTATGCAAACCTCTTGCATACACATCCATTCTTCCACACACAATGAATAACCCCCTTGAGGTTATCATATACCTCTCTGTCTAGGTCAGATAAAAAAATTTCCGCTTAAACAAGATCGTAGATCTTAGGTTAGGTCAAATCCAATGGATCATTCCATCTTTGCATTACATTTACTTCTCCAAAGTAGTCTCTAATTAAATCTTGAAACCATGCATTAATTATGGT
>MU226316.1:3558225-3592807 GCA_018584345.1 Thuja plicata
AGATCTTAAGCATTTCAAACTTTTGCCTATTTCCTTTTCAACTTTAGCTAAGTACCATTTAAATAACTAGAATGCATCAGATTTTTCCTTGAGAAACATTACAGTCATCATCCTTGAATAATCATCTACAAATAGAATAAATTATCTAGCACCACAATAGCTTCTTTCTCCAATGGGACCACAAAGATCAGTATGGACCAATTCCATAAGTTCCTCTGATATGTGTGTTTTACTCTTGAAACTAGACTTAGACATCTTTCCTAGTTGACATTGTTTACAAATAGCATTCTTAGGTTTCTTTAACTTAGGTAGCCCTCTAACCTTTTTCAATTTACTTATGCTTACCAAGTTATCAAATTTTACATGACACAACCTCTTATTCCATAACCAAACATCATTATATTGTGCAAATAAACATGTTTCTTTAGATAAATCCAGATAAAATAAGTTACCTTTAGTCTGATCACCACTTCCAACTAATTCTCTAGTAGAATCATAGATCTTTGCTTTTTTGTGATGGAATTCAACTTTGTAACCAGAAGTGTTCAGCAGTGCAACACTCAGCAAATTGTATTTAAGATCATCAACCCAATACACATCATCACATCTAATTTTGTCAGTCAAGTTAATCAATCCTTTACCTTTGATAAGACATGGTGAATCATTACCAGATTTTACATATCCTCCTTTACATTGGTTTAGGGTTTCAAACTTATCTTTGTCACCAGCCATATGATGGGAACAACCACTATCAATGATCCAATGATCATTCTTACTCATATAAGAGATTAGTGTAGTTTTATCATCATCATCAGAATCTTCTTTCATTGCAACATAAACAACTTCTATATCATTGTCATCAGAATTGTCACTGTCATTGTCAGAAGTTTCTTCAGCAATATAATAAGATTTCTTACCTTTATCTTTGTAGTCCTTATATTTCCTAAAGTCTCGGTCATCCTTTCTGTCTTTGTATTCTTTGTATTTGTTGTCCCTTCTTTCATCTTTTTCATTTTTGTCAGGACATCTAGCAGCTATATGACCAACTTTGTTGCATGAAAAACAAATAATAGGAAGTTTACCTCTGTATTTTCCTTTTCCTCTGGATAGTCTTTTTGCCATAAGTGCTTCAAGTTCTTCAAGATCATCATCAGAAGTGTCACTATCACTGTCCACATGTTTCTTTCCTTTCTTAGATTTATTGAGAACCAACTATGATCTAAAATCATAATCAATCCCTTGTGGATTATAGTTATCATAATTTCACATTTCAAATGCAGTGAGTTTGCCTATCAGATTTTCCAGATTCATATTATTGTTAGGAGTACATCTCAATTCTTAAATTGTAAAAACTCTAATAGCATATACAGGAAGTAAAGCTCTTAGTACCTTGCTCATAATGGTGTTCTCATCAATTGTTCCATTAGCCCCTCTAATGGCATTTACAACTTCTTTTACTCTACCATAGTACCAAATAACATTTTCATCTCATCAAACTTACCTCTTAGACTTTCTGATTTAGCTCTCAACACATTTGTGTCTCCACCATAGATATTTGCAAGATTTTCCCACATCTACTTTGCATTTGTGCAGCTCTTTATATCATCAAACTATGAATAGCTCAATGAGGAGGCGATCTCCAACATTGTTGATTGATTGTGCTCTTGCTTTTCTTTTAGTTGTGCAGTTGTGAGAGGAGTAGTAGGTGGTACATAGGCATGTTCAATGTTTCTTAGCATCATCTCCAATACCAGCCAAATATAGTTTCATCAAACTCTTCCATGCAGGGAAGTTGTCTTTGTTCAGCTTAGGAACCTCCTTCTTATACATCTTTATCTTTTCGCTCCAAGTACCTTCAAACTATTTTCAGGAGACCAATGATCTGATACCAATTGTTAGATTGAATTTAGAATAACTGAGAGGGGAGGGGTGAATCAGTTATCCTCAGGTCTAGATATAGCAAATAAAAACTTTATGTATTTCATATCTACTTGGCAGTAGTAGCATAAGTCAATAAATTTAATCATGCAGTTTACTGTAAATTGAAATTAGCTTGTAGAAACATAACAGTAAAGCAAACCATAATCATTCACACAAGTTGACACAAGTATTTAACATGGAAACCCAATATGGGAAAAACCACCAGTAACATGCTACCAAGTTTTCACTCTTTTAAAGTGATGCCCTATGAGGAGCCAACCCTGTTAAAGGTTACAATAACACACTGCTAGGTGTGACCTGGTTAAAGGATTTAATCACCCTATCAGGAGTGGCCTTGTTAGAGGACTTAGAACATTCCACCTGAATGTCACCTTGTTAGAGGATTTATACAAATGAATATTAGGTCAACCTTGTTAAAGGATTTAACTGATACAATGGTTAAAAAGTAATCAATAGTTGTGATCTGATACATACAACTTACTTTGCAAATTTAGATCCAATTACAGCTTGAATGTTAACTTACTAGATAGCCTGCATTGTCATTTCAACCCTCTGATCTTCTTGGAAATCTGTCAAGCAATCACACATGCAAATCTTTGCTTCTATATTCAGTCTTCTCTACTAGATCAAGCTAAACAGTAATTCAACTATGCAAACCTCTTGCATACACATCCATTCTTCCACACACAATGAATAACCCCCTTGAGGTTATCATATACCTCTCTGTCTAGGTCAGATAAATCTTTTTCCGCTTAAAAAAGATCGTAGATCTTAGGTTAGGTTAGATCCAATAGATCATTCCATCTTTGCATTACATTTACTTCTCCAAAGTAGTCTCTAATTAAATATTGAAACCATGCATTAATTATGGTTACCCATACATTAAATGATGTGGATCAGTCTTTAATTAACATTGCATATCCCAATAAAATTAACTAAGTTGGCCAGAGATCTCAAATCTCATCATTAATCCAATTACTGTAAGTCCGTCAACATCACTTTTTCCACTCGGCAATTTCATGGGTGCTTGGCATTGAACAACTTTTCTCTTCACGAACAACTTTACTCGGCACAAGCAACTTTGCTCGACACAGAACAGCCAGAAAAAACTATCTTTGAAAGATAAACAACTAATTACTTTTCCAGAGTGCCAACTGATCAAGTACCCTTTTTATTTGCCTTAACTCAACCATTCACTTGGTCTTCTTTTTAAATCTTCTTCATCAACAATAGATATGGTACTCAAATAGATAACAATAGTCTCACCAGTCAAGGTTTGACAGCAATGACAAAAATAACAATTGCTTGCATTGTCACTTTCCAACACCTATCACTATGGATGAACAACAAACTTCCTTGTCTATAATATGATCAGTGTTCATTTCTCTATCATCTTGTTTGTATTTGGTTAGTTCAGTGACCAAATGAGTAGCCATCATTCTCAATGTACATTCTAAACCTTGTGCTTGGAATCCTATAACGCTATGAATAATTGTCTTTGAAATCTTGTGCGATCTATCCAGCCATATGAATTAATCATTCACTCTACTTATCACATAGTGAATCCAATCATGATGTAATTTAGTGGGAATGTCCATTGCATAAGTTAAACCCTTCTCTTTTAGATGTTTTTCTTGTCTTTTAATATTCCATTGATGCACATATCCTTGTATTCTTTCTTGATTTCTTCAGCTCCCAATTCTTTGATTTTGCAATGGATATAAGACCAAACATCTTTAATCAGAAATACACCATGAGGGATAGTGGATAGGAAAAAAAAATATCAATCTCGGCCTCTATGCTTGGATATAGTTTGAATACAGGTCGAGGCTCCTTAGAGATGTTCACCAGAACTGGTGTATCAATGTTCTTTGTCTTTATGATTAACTACAATAACACACAAATCTAACAACAAACTAAATTGGTAGATTGCAATACAACAATTAGAGTTTCACAAAAACTCAATATTAATTTATCTCGAAATCTCAATCATAAAATTAATTGTTGCACATAATATCTCAAGATATCTCTCGAATGCTCAAATGAAAGTTAAAGTGTGAAAATAAATTACTTTTCCCTCTTTATAACATTAGATAAATAAATGTTGCATAATTTAATAGGAGGAATGGTATCATATCACTAGTTAACATGTATGCACCAGTTGGTACTCAACCAATAGTAATAACTATTATCAAACAGATATTGACCTTGAAATCTTAGAGCAGTTTACACATAATCTCAAAAGAAAAATCATAGAAACTTAAACTATAATTTTCATATAGATCTTTACCACTCTTGACTCTAGGGGATCGATTATGGATTTTTCTTTAAGTGCTCCCCCTAAGAAAATAATATGTTTAGTTCACCGATGGAACCTCCACACTTCCTGAACTTGTGGAGTTCCTAGTCAAATCGAAAGAATTAAGTTCTCTTTTCATTACCCATGTCTTCTTCATAACACTTCTAAATTTTTCAAAATTAGCAATTTTCTTTCCTTTTCTATCTTCTGATCGATTAGGAAACTAGTTCCTAAGCTAACAGTCTCTAGCTAGATAACCTATCTTATGACATACAAAACATGTCATACTGATTAACTTCCAAGGACCAGCATTACCTCTCAGAGTTCTCATTCTGCAATTTACTGCTAGGTGTCCATAGTTACCACATACATAACATGTAGTGTTAAATTGTCTTTCCCTTCAAAAAGTATTCACTGATGTGACGGGTGACCTAGGTGCATATACTCTTGATTGCAATCTTCTACTTTGTGTCCATATTTGTTTCATGAAAAATAGTATCCATCAAAGTTACCACCACTGGATCTAATGATAGACTTATATCTACACTCATATGCAGTATGACCATACTTGTGACAATTATAGAAATATCCATTAAAAGAGTGAATTTTTTCACTGGTTTTCTCCTACACACATTTGCAATATGACCAAGCTTTCCACAGTTATAGCAAGTAGGTTTGTGAGGTTTCTTACCTGATTTGATTGCATCTACCTTCTGATCTTTCTGTGTCTCCTTAGGTTCATATTTAGAGGACTCTTTAATTTCAAATGTTCCTTCTCCTGAATAACGTAGATTGGTTGTATCTCTTTGTATTCTTTGGCTCTTTAGTTGTTCATCAAGCTTTTGTGAGCTTCCATTGGATTTCTTCAATTTTTCATTTGCTTCTTTCTTCGTTATCATTTCTTTCTTAAATGACTCATTTATCTCTCTAAGCCTTTCATTATTAGCTATTACTTGAAGATTATCTATAGCAGTATCCTGCATTTGATTTTGATATATATGAAATTCTTGCCTCAGTTTGACAAGCTCTTCATCTTTTGCCTTTAGGGCATCATCAGCAATTTTCTTGGCAGCTTTTGCAGTCTTCTTTGCATCGGCAGCTTTTCCATTTTCCTCAAGGACTTCACACATCCTAATAGACTGACTTTCAAGTTCTCTTTTCAGATTATCCACAGTTTATTTGAGACCCTTATTCTTAATCAATAGATCTACAATTGCCTCCTCAAATTCTTTAGATGTACTTCCTTCATACAGTTGTTCTATGTAGTCTTGGCTTTCACTCAATTTCTCAATGAGTTCTCTCCTTTTGGCAAGTGACTTGTTCAATTTTTCCTAGAGCTCAATGATCAATCTTGTTTTCATTCTCAAGTTGCATCTCATACCTATAACCCTCCATGATAGTGGATATTTTCCCCAAGTTGTTAGGCTTTTCACCAAGAGGACCTATGCTCTGATACCAATTGTTTGAAATAATAGGTACTGGGAGGTAAATCGGTCCAAGCATATAGTAAACTAATTCAACCACTAATCTACTTAACTATTGGAATACTTTCCAAACTATAAAGAATATAACTGATGTAAATACATAAAATAAAGTAATATCAAGAATCCACAAATTTATCACACATGACATAGATATTTTGATGTGGAAACCCTTTTAAGAGGGAAAAAACCATGGTGGGGATGACACCCACAAACCCAATACTACAATAAATGAGTTTGCACTTTTAGGCACTACAAATACCCTTTCTAAGGGTTCACCCTATTAGGAGTGACAAGTACATTTTCAAGAGTACAATTAGACTAATTATGATCTACCTCGCTAGAGGATTTCAAACATTAATAAATAAGTTACCTGTTAAATGATTTACAAAAAGAACTTGTTAGAGTTCACCCGGTTAAGAGATTTTTTTGCTACAACTATTAGGGAACAACAAGATTAGTGATCTGGATGTAGCACTGATTTTTTTCAGATCCAATAAGTTCTCTATACTCTATAACTTCTCTATGATATTTGTCTATCTTCTTTCTGATCGCAACATCAAATCGAAATTAAAAAACCCTAATTACCCAAAACAACTCTTACAAGTTCTCTCAACAACAACTTGTCAATATGAGTAGTTCTTGTATATAAACAACTTCCACCAACATAAAAATGATCTTCAAATTACTTTCCCACAAAAGCACGATGTCTCGAATTGATAATCTCAATGAATAAAATGATTTAAGTGTTCTACCTGTCTTGATGTATGTGACACTAAAAACTATATCACCTCTCAACCAAATGAGTTGTGGTTGGAACCAAATTGAAATATAAAATGGTTGAAGTTGTATCTATGACGACTCCTCATAATTCCACTTCTGCCATGATTGCCACCAAAGTGATGTTCTCACTATCTACCGATCTTCTGGACTTAACCAATTTTTAGTATTATCTTCTTACCGGTTGTATCTTCACTTCACATGTAGTGTATCATGACTATATTCACTTAGTTTCACTTTACTCACTTAGTTTCCATCAATAACAACCAAATAAGTGACTCCTTATGACTTCACCTCAATATCTAGCAATCTCCCAACACAATAACAATAGAGTTCCATGAATAAACAATGAATAATATTATCTCATAGTAGTATGCTAGGAACAGGCTTATCATAAATAATTGTGACAATAATTTGTCAGGATCGAGTAATACTGAGAGGGGGGTGAATTATTATTAAAAAACTTTAAATTAAACTTAAACCAATTCTTAATAAACCATAAGATTTCTGAAATGAAAATAACATAAGCAAATAACACAAAACTCATTACACCATTATTTGTTATCGATGGTTTGGGAATGGTACCCACAAACATGCACTAAAGTATAATGTCCTTTTGAGGAGACCTAGCCATGTTAGGAGCTGAGTATTACATAGTACATTTCCTTGTTAAAGGAATATCAACCCTTTTAAAGGTATACAAAACCATGTTAGGGGTACACTAAGCTTACAACTCTTACAACCAATACTTCAGTTACAAAGTGTTCTCAGTAATGAACAAAAACAAGCATATGCAATGCTTAGATAGTTCATGTTGTAGTTATCAACAATATATGTCAACCTGAGATCTCACATCTACCATCAATCATCTATAACATCTCTTTCACATCTTCTCTTTACAAAATATTCTTCATATATATGTGTGTTACATCATTTAGTCGGCTCTCAGATACAATACAAAATAGAATAAATATTTATACAAAAAGTAAATACAATGTCAGTGATCTTGTACTACCAAAGTATAGGTAATTCACAATGATAATCCAACTTATCATGTTTGGATCTTATCTCATACTCCCTCAATCATCATGATTGTTCAACTGCTCTATTTCACTATTCCACTGTCTTTGCATGTCTTCAAAATACTCTAACTTTCTGCGATCAACACCACAACACAAGAGACATTAACTAAAGGTCATACATATCCCAAATTATCTTCCTCTAAGCTCCCAAGTCATCAACTATCATACATGATCTTCGCTGACCAAAATAATACTATTATACTCTGTACTTTTATTTCTATACTTAGTCAATTTCAAGACTATCTTTCCAAAATTGTACTTAACTCCAAGCGATCATTACATCAGATGTGTTTCCATAAATGAAAACCCTCAAGTGTCATATAACACTCCAAAAATATCACTTGCCAATAATCTCTCCCTTTGGCATTGATGGCAACACTTCACAAAAAATGACTAAGTGTCCCAACTAACTGTTCTTTTTTTTTCTTCTTTTCTCATTTTTCTTCTCTTCTGCCCTTTGAAAAAAATGGAAAAGGTGAACCCAAATTTACAAAAATGTAGAATTTAGTGCTTTCTCACTAGTTTGAGAACATCTTGAAAGGAATCTTCCAAGAACTTCACATTTGCATTCCATGACTCTATCTACAACTGACTAACATGTATTAGTCCATTCAGTGCATAGGATGAAGTCACTACTGCTTTTAACTCTGTACGCATAGAATGTTTCAATGAATCTGCAGTCTTCTCCATATTAGATAGATGAAATTCAAGAATTGATATCTTGGGAGTGATTAGACTCTTCAACAAACCAAATCTTGTCATTACTCTCCCTTTTCTATATCCAAGACATTCAACTTATCAAAAATCTTTGATACCTCTCTATCCATCTCCAATACAGATTGTGAGGAGGTCTCACAACTATCCATCATGCTATCCAGAGTAGCCCTGTCCTTCGCAATAATGTATTCAATGTTTTGAATGTGTCTGATAGGTTTCATACAATAGTTGTATAACATCCTTCCATGTGTGACACAACTTTTGTCCTTTGATGTAGTAGATCTTAGAATGCCCAAGTCCTATGAAATAGACTGGCATACTTCCTTCAACTTCTTCTCTAGATAACTCTTCTTTTTCTTCTCTTCAGTGATCTTCACTAAGGACTCATAGTGACTATCAAAATCATCTAGTGCCATATTCAGATTCTTTGCATCATCTTTTCCTTGCAAAATAATAGGTACTAGAAGAAGTTTATTCATAGTATCAACTACTCTAGTAATTACCTTAGCCTTTTTGTCTCCTTTTTTCTCATATCTTTCTTTTGCCTTTGTGAATGCGATGAAGGATAGTCTCATCAGTTTATCCTCATCTATACTATTAACATTTGTGCTTACAAACTTGTCCTTTCTTGCCAACAATAGAATAGTGGATGTGTCAATTTCATGCTTTACTTCAACTCTTGCATCTTCTCCTTTCGTTGTAACTATCTCTTCTCTCTATTCAAAATCTTCTTTCTGTTCTTCATCATTTTGTTCTTCCTCTTCATCTTCCACTATATTATCAATGTTTCCTTCAAATGGGTCTTTTTCATCAAGTGAAGTGTCAAGGGTCATAGGCACACAAGAAACAAAGAAATTTGGATGCATGTCAGTACTCACTTCGCTTCTCTCAACATTTTCCTCAACTATATTAGAGCTCTCTCCAATTCCTATAGGTGTAGGAATAGTAGGTTTAGGAGGTGAAGTTTTCTTAGGAATATTGCTCCTAAGTATCTGATCTAATGCCTTTTTATTTTCCTCTATGACTTCATCATATTTTATGCCCATAATTTTCACTAATCTTTCTTTAGTTCTCAACAAAGGTTTGAGCTCCTCAAGTATTCTCTCTCCCTTGTACAGAAACTACTAGCAACATATCCTCAATAACTTGACTCCTAACCACCTCATCATCTATATGTACAAGTTGTTTTCTAATATCTAGTTTACCATACAATTCCTTAGGTATATTTCCATCTATCTCTAATAGGTTCTTCTTGAAAACAAGTAAATGATTAATCACTATTTCTTCAATCACTAGTTTGTCAGATGCCTCATACCTATCATAGTATTTATCCAATGAAACAATATTCCCTTTCTCAATATCTCTTTTCTCTAGCATCTTCATATCTGGCTTCCATAGTTGTCTTACATTGGTGGTCTATTTTTCAACTTTCTTTTCTTGTTCTTATTCAGTCCTCTGTTTCTTAGGAGGTGAGTCAAGTTTAGTGAACCTTGTGTTTTTCTGAGGTACAAGATTTTTTGTCTCTTCCTATGATGTATTCTATGGTGGTGAGGGTGTAGATACATCTATCACAGTGGAAAGTGGACTAACTACCTGTTATGCCCTGCATCCCCGTCCCTACATTTTGTGTGCAAAATGTTGGGTCCCCCTTTTTTATTTTGTTTGTTTTTGCTTGCGGCTTTGCCTTGTCCTTTTTTTTCCTTTTTGTTTTCTTTCTCCGGGGTTTTCTTCCCCGTCGTTGTGTTTTTTTTGCTTGGTTTTTCGCCTCTGGGACTCTGGTCCCGGAGGTCGTTCTTCATTGGGAGCCAGACTCCAAACTCCGGGATTCTTCACCACGATGTTCTTAAGGGTGTCGTCGTTAGGAATCCCCAGGCCCGGGGTCTGGAGGTTTGCTTTTCCAGAGATTGCCGGAAGGAGGTGGATTACCCTTTTTACCATGGGTATAAATATAACTTATCTATCACTTTCACATTTACCGCGATTAAAACTTTCAAGCGATTTTAGAGCAATTAACAGAGCAATTTGCAGAGAGTTAGCGATAATCAGTGCTTAACACCTCCATCCTTCTCAGGCGATTGTGAGTGTTTCGTGGTGGTGGGTTGTGACCATTTGACAACTGTAGCTATTGCAGAGCTCCCGTAGTAACTTCTTCCTTTCCTCCACCTCTCGGCATTCTCAGGTTGGTGTTTCTGTTCCCGCCTTTTTGTTTTCTTCTGGTTTGTTTGGTTTTTCTTTGGTCTTGCTTTCATTTGTCATCTTTCTATTTTGTATGTCTTCTATTTTCTAATTTTTCCACCCGTTAGCAGGTCAGCTCTGCCAGAGGGTTGTCCACCCTTTGCGCAGAAGTGGTCAGTTTGTAAAATATGTAAACAACTGTATATATTATGCCTTGCCTGGTTTCTTATAGACGTCATTCCATGTTGTACATGTGTGTATATTTGGTGTGTATATCCCCCCGTGCCCATGTATATATCCCTCAGCCTTCATGTATATCCTTCCAGGTGGCTTGACAAGGTGGTCGAGTCACCTGTGTTGCTATTTTTCTGCCCATGAACTCGTTTCGGGGCAGTAAACCACCTATTTGAAACTCAGCTCTCGACCGGTTTCAAACAGGAAATTTTCTCTCTCTTCCATAAAACCAGTCAGACCCTCATTTATGTCCCATGTGCACAATCAATTTCAGCCAAGTGGCCTTCACTTTTTGTGTGTTCGGATAGTTGGCTCCGCCGTCATCGCCATAACTCCCATTTAATATCTACGCACGTGGTGCCCACATGGGCTTGATGACTTACCTTTTTACACGTCCTCATCAACGATTACTTCTCCGGGTTCTGGGTCTCCTACCATCATCCATCCTGTGTCTCTACCAAGTGTGATAAGATCCCTAGACCCGGATGTTTAATAAAATCTTAAGTTTATGTGATGCGTTTGCTTTTCAGTTATCTTTGAATAAAACTAACTTTTTAGGAAAAGCAAGCATCACGGTGGTAAGATCTCCAGACCCCAGAATATTTATTTCGATTAATATGTTCTGACAGTCACTTTGCCTTGCAGGTTTCTGGAGTTCATTTCCCAAGCATGTCTGAGGCATCTGCATCCTCTCCACCCGAAAGTCTAGAACTACCTTTCGCGGCAGCCACCAGGGTGACAGTGAAGTCCAAAATGGAGAAGGCCTTGGAAAAGATGCCCCTAACCATGAAGTTCATGCAAGACAATGTCATTATGGGCTCAAAGATTGAGTCCAAAGTCAAACTTATCACCGACACCAGCGTCGGAACATGGCCAGAGATGTAGGCCTTGGTAAAAATAATGTATATCCAGTGACAGGCTGGAGATCAGCTAGCAATCAACGTCAGGGACTCTGGAATCCTCAAGGTGGCTTGTTTCCCGTGCTCCATGCAATCTCTGGAGCTTATCTTAACACTGGCCACCAACTACAATTCTTCTATTCAGGCTGTTATGCTCGCGGCCGCGGAACCAACTAGATACCCTACTCCTCTGGTATCCCTTGACCCAGTTACATTCCAGGCGGGACTGGGAATCCCACAACTTGCCAAGGCCTCAGTGGTTACAAGGACTGATGCCTTGGCCTAATTCACACAGCTAGAGGATTTTGCCTAGGTATATATGAATACCCATTCGCTCAAGACTCCAAAGAGGGACCCCAAAAGGATGAAAATAGAAATTCCCCGCTCCGAGTTCAAAGAGAGAATTCAGATGGGAATGATAGCATTGGCCCGGGTCTTTGGGCAGCCCTCCACCCAAGAGTTTGCTAAATGGATGTACTACTTCCTCCTCGGCATCTCCACCAAGGGAGAATACTTCGACTGGGCAACAATAATTTCCAACCATGTCGACTCCCAGTTCCTTCAACTGAATAGGAAGAATAAATTCTACATGTCTTCCTACATTTTCTGGGCCTTGGTGCAGCAGAGGCCCCAAGCCCACGGCCTACTTACAGACGGTGTGCTCAGGATTGTCCCAGGACAAAAGGCACCATGGGACCATTTCCCACAAGTTCAATGGGAGGCTAGCTTCCCCAGTTTTTTCCAGGTAAACAATGCATTCGTTTATTATCATCTGCTCACACCCACCTGGGAAACTGAATACCGCCTATCCTCAGAGGCAATGAATTTGGTCCATAGTTATGGACATTATTACATTCAGTTCCAACAGCACACCTATATTAGGGTCACTGGCTTCTCCGGGAAACCCTACTTGTTGCCCAAACATTGTGGGGACAAGATCGTGCTCTTGGAATACTGCAGGAAAATAATAGAGGTACATGCCCTCTTTGCCTTGAAAAATATACCCAACATTCTATTCTCAATCACCTGCGGGAACTACACATCGATCTTGGCCACCATAAAGGAGGCAGACAATGAACTGAAAAGTTACAACTTGGAAGAGTTTTACTTAGCGCGGAAAAATTTTGATCTGCACGGAAAGATAGCAACGGCACTGCCCCAGGCTTCACAGCCCCATCACATCCATATGGAGGACTTCTGGGTAGATTGCCAAGACAACATGGAGGTGCAGAGCAGGCACTATGTCAGAATGACGGCTGGCATGATGCAAAAGTTGAAGCTCCGGAGATTCCCGGTGAACTTCTCAGATGTCGCCCCCACTACCGATCCCTAGTACAAGGCAAAGGGGATTGACACAAGGACTCTTCCACCAGTAAACTGGGACACCCAGGAAGGGCCCACAATTGAGGACTTCACTTGAGAGGTGATCGAGTGAAGTCACACCTATTTCAAGAAGGTGTGCCCCGGAAGTACCCGCCGAGCAGCCCAGCCGGCACCAAAATTGACTCTGGGGGTCGGGACTTCTTCGCAAAGAGATGATAAAGGTAAAGAGATAGATACAACCCCTTTTACGCAAGAAGTACCCATAAAAGAATAGATCAAACAATCAGTGGCACCTCCCAACATATGAGAGATCAATTAATAACACGGCTGGCCACTCCACCACTCATGGCCAGACCAATTCATCCCTCTTCCTCCCCGTTGTTGGCAGCCCTAATGGTGAAGGCAACAGGGGCGGATCCCATGGAAGCAGTAGCAATAAGAGATGTGGGGCCACCTTTGGTTACCTAGAGAAAGAAGAGGCTTAATAAAAAGCCTAAGGCAGAGCCAGGGTTGGGAACGCCCCAAGCCCAACAAGTGGAAATCCTCTCTTCCAGTTCCCCAGAGCCGGAGAAGGAAATAGAGCCTGTTGAAGTCCTGGCCAGTCCCCCTCCACAAGAGGAATTTGATGATGTTTTTGCAGCTGATGAGTTTAGAAACTTGCAGGGGGACAACAGACAAGCAGGGATAGAAGTCCCAGGGGCAGAACAAGAAGCCACAGAGAAAGAAGCTCCTGAACAAGAGCCTGCACAGGAACAAGAAAGGCAGGTAGAAGAGAAGGAGTCAGAGCTGGAGATTGCCTTCAGGGCTCAAGCGATGCAGGGTCTAGGAGTGGACCAACAAAAATAGGGTGAACAAATGGCATCTGCTGGGGGAACCGGACCTTCGAGAATAACCGTAACCCCAGTCGCCACGTTCCAGGGGCCACTCCCAGGAGCAACCTTTAGGCAGGTGATTATCGCAGCCCAAACTCTAAATCTTGGCCCAACACCTCCCCTACTACCAAAAGATGTACCAACAGAGGAAGAAGCCCTGGTAGTAGAAGAAGAGCAATAGGAAGAGAAGCATGAAGAAGAAATCCTTGAGGAAGCCTACCAAAGTCTAGACAAAGTAATAGATATAGAGGACAAGGCTGAGGAGATGGATGTCGATGAAGAAAATGTTGCTAAAGAAGAAGAAGACACAGGGAGAGGGACAGATGAGGTCCACGCCACTAAGGAGCAACAACCGCAGGACACCGGGGAAGAACCAAGGGAACAAATTCTGGCAGGAAGGCCACCCCTACCACCTCAGTGGCTAATAGAGAGTAGAAAAAGAAAAGCTTCATCCACTCCCGTAACTCCTCTCTCCCTTGCTGAAATGATGGCCCAAGTCTAGGCCCCGCCAAAGGCCAAGAAAGCCCAAACAGTTCATACTCTTCAAACTGGGCCAGGTGGAGAAACAGTTGCCATTGTGGCAACACCTCCCCCAGGCACCGATGAAGCAACCGCGGAATTTGAAGATTATAACATTGCAGAGGTATCGCTGGGTAAAAGAGGAAAGCAGGGCGAGGTGGACTTGCTGAAGGAGGCAGCTAGGGCAGTAGAGGCCCGTTATGAGAAAGAAGCCCAGAGGCTCAAAGTAGAAAAGGAAAAAAATGCAAACCTTATGGGGTTGCTCACTGAGCTGGCTCGACCCATCAATGCCGCTCCTCCAGAGGCCTCCACCTCTGAATATCTACCACAAAGTGACATAGATTCCCTATGAATAATGAAGAAGGCCCATGTAGTGGACGAGTGGGTTGCCCTACAAATAGGAAACACTTGACGTTTCCTGGTATCCACCCTCCTAGATTTATATACAGCCGGGTAGGTTGTACACCAGGTAGAAATTCTTATTGAACTGTGGGAGAGTGATATCAAGAATTATCAAGCATGGAAGGTGGAGCTTGAGGAACTCCTTAGCCTGGGAGAGGAAATGATTTCTGAATCTGGAATTCTGGGGGATGAATCATTTGATTTTGTGAGAACCCAAAACTCCAGACTTGATCTCACATTGGAAGTAATCAAGCAACGGGTAGGGTCTCTGCAAGATAAGGTCAACGCTGTAAAATATTCTTTCAATTTATATAAATCTTTTGTAATAAAGACTTCTAGGGCCGACCCCCTCAGTACAGATACATGTACCCCAGAAGATTCATTCTTGGGGAGTTTTGATGAAATAATGAAGTCCCGGTATCAATCCCCAGAGGGGATAGATGGTGCCCAGATGACAAAATTAACTCGCATGGTACTTAGTGGCCACGACGCAGCAATAATGGCCGATGAGTTTAAAGAGAATGTTCTAGACCTGGGGGAACAAATTGAAGTGGCTAAGTACCGGAGGGCCATTCTAAAGGATGTAGATGAAGATGGCATTTCCCATCTCCTCCAGGATTTCAATGATAATAAGCAACCTTGAGCTTTCTCTGGAGGCCGGGGAAAACTCAAACATTGGGTATTATTTATTCTTTTGGGGATGTAAGTTCCCGGATCCTGGAGTCTCGGATCCAAAAATTTTGTATTCTTTCAAGTGATCCATGTCCCGGTCCCCGAGGCCAATCGTTCACTTTCAGAAGCGGTTAATAAAGACTTTCAGAAGTTGGTTGGCTATATCAAGGGCGCATCGACTCAGCAGTTGATTTTCTGACAGGATGGTCTTCTCGAGGTGCCTCTTAGAGGTACACCTAGTGCATTGGAGATAGGGTGCCACATTTCCCATTTATGAGGCATGTAGCCTCGATCCCCAGGGGACCTACTTTCTTCCTTCTCCTTCCTGTCTCTCTTCTTGAGGCCAATTCTTCCTCTGTATATTCTTGTCTCATTCTTCTGACATGGCAGACCTATTCCATCTCAAGGTCTTTTGTAGGGTGGCGCAGGTAGTACCGGCCCCCAGATATTGTATTTTATTGAAACATGTTGTAAAATAGGGTTAGGGTTAGAAGAGAATTGTATAAATAGCCAGACCGACCCATTTTCAAGGGTCGGCAAAATTGATGATTTTGTTGTCCACAGTAATAGCAAAGTGATTTCTCATTTTAGTTGCAGAGCTCAATGCTCCATTGTTCTATTTTTCAATAGTTAGACGCTCCCCTAGAGCCACCATTGTATCACACAGCAGTGCTTGCTGGAAGAGATATTAATGAAGAAGGAAGAATTTTGTGCAATGATGTTGTTGGCAATCCTGCTTCCGAGTTAATGGTATTTCATGTTTTATATTCTTTGTCTTCTACTCTGATATGTTAAAATAGATCAACGACCTCTTTACCCTCGCTACTGATAAAGTACTAGCTGATGGTTGTGTATTTCTTCGGTATTTAGTGTAGTATGTCAGAGTATTATTGATGTTCCAGATGTTTAAACATTACTATAGTTAGATGAAGTGTTTCTAACCCTGCAGGATCTTTTTCATTTTATTTGCTAAGTGTAGAATGCTAGGGGAAACCTTACCTTATTGAATCTTTGGAGAGGATGAGTTTAAGAAACTAGCTATCCCCCTCGAAAATAGTCACTTCTCCCAACCGAGCCCCGCACCATCGTGACCCGACATCCAGGTGCTTGAAGGCCCAGGGAATCTATTTTCCCTGGACTACCTTTGCAGGTGAAGTTGGCCGGCACCCCCGGTACCCGGTGACAACTTATGACTGTTGGCGGACCCGGTCAGCAAAACCCCATCAACACTACCTACACAACTTCTGGAGGTGGAAGGGCTACAATAGAAGTACAACTTCTGGAGGTGGAAGGGCTACAGTAGCAGTGCTTTCCAACCTAGAATATCTCTCTGTTATCTTCTTCCTCGCATCTTTCATTTCCTCTTTAGTTATTCTGACCTTAGCTTCCATTTCATCAACCATTTTCTCTATCTTTCTCTTCCTTATACCTCTACACTATTCTTCTCTAACTTTAGTTGATTTCTCTTCATATGTCCCACCTTGTTGCATCCAAAACATCTACCTCTGAAAGGTCTGATCTATTCTTTAGGTTCTTCAAGAGTATGTTTTTCTCCATTAGCATTCATATCATATTTTTCTTCTTGATTCTTCAAACATTCAGCTTCATTGAATCCAACACCAGTCATGTCTCCTTTAGGTTTTCATCTTTCTCTTTGTTCATCAATCAAGTCACTGCTCATGTGAAGTCTCTCAATATGTTTCTTTGTCTCAACAAGTTCACCTTTAATGATCTAATTATATTTCTCCAATTCTAGATACTTGTTATTATAGTGATCAAGTTCAGTCTTCATTTGTCCCATCAGAATATTGCATCCTTCAAAGCTTCTTCAATTTTTTTTTTAGCATCCTTTTCTTGTCGAATCTCTTTAGCCATGATATCATTCTCTTGTTCAAGATGTTTTATCTTATCTGAATTATCATTGTCTGAATCTTCTTTTATCTGAACCATAAGATCCTATCTCTAACTTCTGAAAAGTTCAAGATGATCTTTTAGTTCCTTAATGAATCCCTCAGCTCTTCTCAATTTGAATCTCAATTCACCATTCTCTTCTTTTTCTTTTTTAAGGTCTTCAAGTGGTGCTTCAAATTTTTCTTCCAAGCTTATAGAATCCATCTTGATCTTTCCAAGCGCCAATAACTCTAATACCAATTATTAGGATTGATTAATACTGAGAGGGGGGTGAATCAGTATTACAACACTTTAAATGTCCATGCACTAAAGTATAATGTCCATTTTAGGAGACCTAGCCCTGTTAGGAGTTGATTATTACATAGTATATTACATTGTTAAAGGAATATCAACCCTGTTAAAGCTATACAACACCCTGTTAGGGGTACATTGAGCTTACAAATCTTACAACCAATACTTTTGTTACAAAGTGTTCTTAGTAATGAACAAAAAAAATAATCTCAATGCTTAGATAGTTCTAGTTGTAGTTGTCAACGATATCTGTCAATCTTAGATCTCGCATCTACCATCAATAATCTCCAACATCTCTTCACATCTTCTCTTTACAAAATGTTCTTCATATATATACGTGTTACATCATTTATTTGGCTCTCAAATACAATACACAATAGAATAAATAATTATACCAAAATTAAATACAATGTCTATGATTTTGTACTACCAAAGTATAGGTAATTCACAATGATAATCCAACTTAGCACGTTTGGATCTTGTTATGCCCTGCATACCCGTCCCTACATTTTGTGTGCAAAATGTTGGGTCCCCCTTTTTGCTTTGGCTCTTGCCTTTTCTTTTGTTTTCTTTGTTTTCTTCTCTGGGTTTTCCCTCCTATGAGGTTTGTTTTCTTTTTTTTCTTTTGTCTCTCGTCTCTCCGGGACCCAGTCCTAGAGTTGTTTGTTCTTTCCAGAGCCGGATTCTTCGCCATGATGTCTTCTTCCCGCAAGAAGACATGGTGGCAGGGAATCCCCGGGCCCGAAGTCTGGAGGTTTTCCTGTTCTGAAATTTGTAGGAAAAGAGAGGTAACTTGCTTTTACCTTGGGTATAAATAGAAATTACATGCCACTTTTACAATTACTGCGATTAAAACACTTGTGCACTCAAAGCGATCCTTAGGCGATTAAACAGTGATTAAACTGTGATTACTCTGTGCTTAGTGGGTTGTTACCAGTTGTTTTGACATGCTTTTTCATGGTCATTTAAAGGTAGAACCTATTACGGGAGTGCTCTTAGTGTGCTCTTTCCCTTCCCTTCTTTGGATTTCCAGGTAGGTCTTCTGGTTTCCCTATTGTTTTTGTGTTTTGTGTTTATTTCCCTTTGCTCTTTGGTCTGCATTTTGTTCATAGGTTTCCTTTCGTGTTCTATTTCTGGCTCACCTCCCATTGGTGGGTTGGCCCTGCAAGGAGGTTGTCCGCCTTCTGCACAGCTGTAGACTAGTGTTTTGGTGTGTGTTGCCTTAGTTTAGCTCATATATATGCATAGTTGTATAAATCTGTAAATGTTGTGTATTTTCTATATATCATGTATATATATGTTTTGGCTCTCTATGTTTATGTGTATATACCTTATATATCCTTATGAGCTTGCGAGTTCCTCATGCTCCCTCATTACATTTTTACCCATGAGACCAAGCTTGTTGAGACAGAGTCCCCATTGTTCAAACTTGGCACCACGCTGGTTCGAGCCATGGTAGCTTTCTCTCTCCTCTGTCTCATCACCTTAATGGTAGGATTAATTTCTCATGAGCAGGCATTCAAACCATGTCCCATCTGGAATTTATTTTACCCATGTCAGCCCACTTGTCACCATTAATGCCTTTATGTTGCCTGCCACCTGACCACGTGCCAACCCACGTTAGCCGAATATGATTTCTTACTGGTCACATTGGCATGGTAATGGCTAGATTATCTGAGATCTGGGCCCTAAGTAATTCCTTGTCCTGTGTTTCCCCCTTGTCATTTGGTTTGATTTCCCCAGATTTTTATTCATGTTTATTACAAGTATCTCAGGACTTTTGATGTATGTTAACACTTGTTGAAAAAATACAGGGTGGTGACGATTTCCCCAGAATTCTAATATTCTTTTATATATCACATTGTAATGGTTCTCCGGTCTTGCAGGTTGCGGATAAGTTGATTGAAAATGTCTGAGGTGATCACCCCTCCTTCTAGCCTGAAGTTGCCTACCACTTCCACCTGAGCGGCCACCAAGACTAAGGCTGAGAGGTTATTGTAAAATCTTCCCTTGACCTCTAAATATCCCAAGGACGGTGTTATTGTGGGGTCAAAAATAGAGTCTAGAGTTCAGAAGATAACAGACGCAAGGCCTTGACCTTGGGCAGGAATACAAGGCTTTATTCAAGCCATCTATAAACTAAGGGCCACTGGAGATAACCTGGCAACTCAGATCACTGCCTCCGGTATCATCAAGGTGGAAAACATCCCTTGTTCAGTGTAATCACTAGAGTTAATACTCTAATTGGCAACACTATACAACACACCAACACAGACTGTTCTACTTCTGGATCCTCAGCCACTATAGTACCCAGCAACAATCATCACCTTGGATGGGGAAACTTTTGGCTAGGGATCCCACAATTCAATGGATCCATTATCCAGAATTGACTCCAAACATTGTAGGAGTTTGAGGGTGCTGAGCTGATTTCCCGGAAACATATCAATAGCCACTGGCTGAAAATCTCAGAGAGGGATTACAGGAGGATGAAGTTGGAAATTCCCCGTGCAAAATTCAAAGAGCCCATCCAAGTGGGCATTGTATTTTTATGCAAGATTTTTAGATTTCCCCATGCTCGGGATTTCTTGGCATGGGTGTACTACTTTCAATACTGCATCACCACTCACAATCAAACTTTCAAGTGGGCAGCCCTCATATCCAATCACATAGACAAACAGCTAAAGAGCGTTGCCCAGAATTCTAAATTTTACATGACATCATATGTACTATGGGTTCTCACACAACAAAGGCCAGCTTTTCTAGGTTTGGGAATAGTTGGAAAGCTTAGGAACAGGCTGGGCCAATTGGTACCATGGGACCATTATCCCCAAGTGCAATGGGAACTTAGTTTCCCAAATTTATGCCAGGTAAATGATGCTTTCGTTTATAACAACATTCTAACACTTACTCGGGATTCCAGGTATAGACTGTCACAAGCGACAATGACCCTAGTTATCTCCTATGGCTATTATTTCATCCAGTTCCAACATCACACCTATATTTGGGTGACAGGCTTCAATGGGAAGCCCCATATTCTGCCCCGGTATTGTGGGGACAGGATTATTCTTTTAGATTTTTTCTAGAAGATGATGTATCTGCATGCCTTCTTTACATTAAAGAAGGTCATCAATGTTTCATTCCCTTTCTCATGTGGGAATTATACATGCAGCCTCACAACGGCCTAGGAGGCAGATATTGAGCTGAAGAACATGGGGCTGGTAGAATTCCACCATGCCCGGAAGAACTACAATCTTCTCGGCAAGATTGCCATAGCCTTTCCTCGAGTGTCTTCACTACATGAAGTAGATATTGAGGACTTTTGGGTAGATTTCCAAGATAGTTTTGATCTCTGGGCCCGACAGCATTCTTGGATGAGCAAAGGTCTCATGAAAGCACTCGACTTTCAGACTTTCCCAAAGGGCTTTAAAGATGACAGGCTTCTGGAAAATCTAGCATATAAAGAACAAGGGCTAGACAAGCTAGATCTTCCTCAGGTGGATTGGGCCACCCCTGAGGACCTAACAATTGAGGGGGTATGTCACCCCATTATAGAGGCAAGCCACTAGAATTTCTCCCAGGCATGTCCAAAGAGCGCCCGAAAGAAGCCAACGATCAAGTGGGCTACTCCCTCTTCAACTAGTGTCAAACCTTCTTCATCTACCATAGCCGCTGAATCAAGTATAAGTAAAGGGAAAGAGAAGGAAGGTGTCCCAGTTCTCAAAGTGCCTCCACAAGTCCCCACCCTTCTAATGGCACAGTTACATCAACAAATGGAGGCAACAAAGTTGGCCACCCAGCAAATAAGTATGCTGGTATCTTTTAGCCTCCTTGTAGCTCCAATGGCATCTACTCACCAGGCGGGATCCCTGTTATTAGTGACCATGATGATCAGACAAACTTTTGCTAAGGCGGAGTCTACTAGTATTCTAGACACCAGGGCTCCACTGGTAAGAAAGAAAAAGGAAAGGGTGACCCCAAAACCAAGCACAGTTGCCAATCCCAGTATGCCAGAGATGCCCCTGGTGGATGTCAGTTTGAATTATCCCAAATTAGAAGATATTTAGGACTCCTCACCTCCGCATGATTATTTTGATGACACTTTCTCAATGGAAGAACTCATGGAACTCCAAAAAGGTATAGGTCATGTGGTGGAGGAGATGGTTGTTCAGGACAAGGAGGAGGTCCCCATAGAAAAGGAAGTCCCGGGAGAGAAAGATACATTAGAGAAAGAGGCTCGAGAAGAAATACAAATAGGGCCTGAGCAGGAGAAGATACCGGTCTAGGAGACTGAAGATACACTAAGGCAACACGTAGATGAGAAACTGATGTCCGGGGAACCCAGACCCAAAGGATCAACCGTACCCCACACCGTCACGCTCCAAACACCTTTGGTTACTCTGAGGGATCAAGTGCCCCGAAGCACATTTAGTGAGGTAATAATAGTGGCTGCCTTGCTAAATTTTTGTCAAAGGCCTCACCCACCTCCAGAGGATTTTCTGGTGGAGGAGAATATTCCAATAGATGAGGCCAATGAGGCCCAAGAACAGCAACCACAGGTTGATCAAGAGGCCCCGGTTAATGAAAATGTAGAAATAATTGACACCGGGAGGGACAAGGTCCCTGAAAATACAGATGAGATTGAGACCAAAGAAAAGGCTCTAAATAGTACAATAGAAGATGCCAGTATGGCAAAAAATATTGAAGGTTCTGGAGAATAGGAAGATGAAAAGGAACAAGAATAAGAGGAACCGGAACAAGAAGTGGAGAAAGAGCCCAAACATAATGTACACTCTGAGAACATGCCGCCAGATTCCAAAAGGAATCCTAATGAATAGGTCTTGATGGTGAGGCTGCCCCAATGCCTAGTGGAATCAAAGAAAAGGAAGGCCACGGTGATGACCTCAGGTGCCACACTCTCATTGGCGGAAATGATGGCCAAGAATGCAAAGGCTAAGAATCCCAAGAAGGAATAGATAGTCCATACTCTCTGGACTAATCTAGCAAGTAGTGCAGTTGTGGTTATCGCAACACCCCCACCAGATGTAGAGGCAGCGATTGTAAGGCCCAAAGATTACAACATAGAAAAACTAGAATTGGGGAGGAGATATAAATAGGGTGAGCTAGATCTACTGAAAGAAGCCACCAAGGTAATAGAGGCCAGATACATCAAACAAGGCCAAAAGCTGAAGGAGGAAAGAGAAACAAATGCTAATCTCCTTGTGCTTCTGGCAGAACTTTCATAGCCTCTATCTAAGGTCCACCCTGGAACCCCTTCCTTCAGATTGCTGCTTGCATAGGGCGACGTGGACTCTCTGTGAATTATGAAAAGGAAAGCACAAGCTATAGACAGGTGAGCCACTGAGCAAGTGACCACTATGAGAAAAATTTTGGCGACGTCCCTCCCAGACCTTTATCGGGTCGATTCTCTTCTCAACCAGGCAAAGGGCTCTGCCATCATATGGGAGCAAGATTTAGCAAAGTATGAAAAATGGAAGGCCGGGCTAGAAGGAATCTGCAATATAGGGGAAGAAGTCACCACAGAGGCAGGGATTTTGGGAGATGAGTCATATGACTCCCTCTAGACCCAGTACTACAGACTTGTCCTCAGGGGTGAGGTATGCAAGGAACTGGTTAAGGCCTTGAAAGAGAAAGTGACAGCCACCTAATACCCCATGGGTCTATTTAAAGAATTTGTGGTTGGAGTATCGCAAGTTGATCCCTTCACTACTAGGACATGTACCCTAGAGGACTATGTCCTCAGCAAGTTCAAAGAGTGGATGGAGTCCCTGTATCTTCCTACCAGAGATTTTGACCAGGGTAGGTTATCCAGATTGTCAAAGATAATGATCCGATCACATGATGCCATCAAGATGGTGGATGAATTCTTGAGTGGGGCCGGAGAGGTTGAGGAAGCATTAGAGGTTGTTCGCAGTCGATGGGATAGCATAAAAAATGTAGATGAAGAAAGCATAGGCCAAGTGTTGGAAGCTTGGGAAAAATCATAACTAATAAAGTTCTCCAGAGCCCGGGGAATCTCGTCGGGAGATGCATTTTTGTATTCATTCATTCTTTTGGAACGTAAGTTCCCAGATCCCAAAATTCTGGATCCTGTATTTTTGTATTCTTTAAGTGACCCGTGTCCCAATTCCCAAGGCTGACCGGTCACTTTCAAGGTAGTTGATAAAGGTTGTCAGAAGGTAGGTAACCACAACAAGGCATGTCGGCTCAATAGGAGTGCTCTAACAGATGGTCTTCCCAAGGCACCGCTTCAATGTTACACCTGGCGCATCGGAGACAGAGCACCACTTTCCCATTTATGAGCCATGTAGCCTCAATCCTCGGGGGATCAAATTTCTTCTTTCTCCTCTTGTCTCTCTTCTCAAGGTCAATTCTTCCACTCCTCTTTTCTTGTCTTATTCCTCTAACATGTCAAACCTTTTTCATCTTGAGGTCTTTTGTAACGTGGTGGAGGTAGTACCAGCCACTAGAAATAATATTATATTGTAAAGTGTAAAGTAAAGTTAGGTTAACTTTTAGGTCAAGTGATGTGTAAAAATAACAAGTTCAGCCACATTCCAAGGGTCAAAAAAATTGATGATTTTGCAGTCCATAGTTAATAGCAATTTGGTTTTCTCAGTTCCTAGTCACAGAGCTCAATGCTCCATAGTTTCTAAGCTTTCAGTAGTTAAAAGCTACCCTGGAGCCACCACTGTACCACACACCAGTGCTTGTTGGAAGAGATGTTAATGAAGAAGGAAGACTTCTCTCAATGATGTTGTTGGCATTCTGTCTTCTGGGTTAAGGGTATTTTATGCTTTGTGTTCTTTATGTCCTCTTCTCTAGTACTTAAAGTAGATTAACGACCTCCTTTTCTTTGCTACTGAGAAAATATGAGCTGATGGTCTTGTGTTTCTTCAGTATTTAGTGTAGTGTGTTAGAGCATTGTACATATTTTGAATGTTTAGTATAACTATAGGTAGATGAAATACTTCTAACTCTGCAGTATATTTTGAATTTTATTTGTTAAGTAAATGCGCGCTTGCAAGAAACCCCACTCACTTGAATCCCTGAAGAAGATGAGTTAAGATAACTAGCTATCCCCCTCAAACAAAATAGTCACATTTCCCAACTGAGCCCCGCACTGTCGAGACCTAACTCTCACATGCTTGGAGGCTTGGGGAATCTCATTTCCCTGGATAACCTTTACAGGCAAAGTTGGCTGGTACCCCAGTACCTGGTGACAACTTACCTTTGTTGGCGGACCCGATCACAAAGTCCTGTCAACAAAAATTGGTGCTAGAAGGAGGGCATGAACTCATCCCCCTCTGAGGATTTAGATTTTACACCTCTCGAGGGTTCCCCAAGCCATAGTTTTAGGAGTTAATCCTTCAGTGAGATTGGATCATTTTCACCAGCAAGGTTTGAAAGAGTCCTTAGATCAACTCCCAATCCCAGAAGGTTTGTCAAACTTGAGCCCCCCACTCAGAAGAAACGGACCCCAAAAGCCAAATCAGCCACCATTGTCTGGGGATCTAGCATACCATAGAATACCCAAGTCCCCCAGATGATCTCGAGAATTAGCACACAACCTAATCAAAATCCAACACCCCCGATGGCCGTGTACATTGG
The DNA here is from genome assembly GCA_018584345.1 of Thuja plicata. Classification (NCBI taxonomy): domain Eukaryota; kingdom Viridiplantae; phylum Streptophyta; class Pinopsida; order Cupressales; family Cupressaceae; genus Thuja; species Thuja plicata. The sequence continues at coordinate 3,583,453 of MU226316.1, forward strand.
AAATATCGGGTCCCCAATGGGAACTTTTCCCAGTGCAACCAAGGATTTACCTTTGCACCCAGAAAAGATTTGCCCTTAATATGAGCACTTAGGCTCATGAACCATAGAGGAGTATCTGTAGGCATACAAAGATGCCATGAATCGACACCAAATCCAACATCAAGATGTTGTGACTCAAATGTTCCTTGTGTCCCTGGGACAGAATTAACTGAACTAGTATCTTAACCTTCCCTCCAACTCCATCAACAATTGGCAGGACATGGACCAGTCTGTAGAAAATGAGTCACTTATTGTACCCAACTTGTGGCAAAATCTAAAACGGTTTGTCCACCATCCTGTATAGCTAGAACAGCTTCTTGCTCTCTGGTTTCTTTTCTAGTTATGTCATCAGCAAGTTGTTCACACAGCCCTTTTCCCCTGATTAGTTTGGTGACTTTGATCTCAACATCATATTCCATCACTTTAGTCACCCAACCAGCTCTCTTATCACTTAAATCCTTACTTAAAAGGAGCTCTTTCACGCTCGGATGAGCCACCATTAGAAAAATCTTATTACTAGATAACATATGCTTAAATTTTTTCAAACTCCTAATAACAGCAAGAACATGCTTCTCCACAAATGAATACCTAAGCTCGTATTCTTTAAGTCCTTGGCTGAAAAAAGCCACCGGCTGTTCCAGCTGTTCATCATTGCGCTGGACTAACATAGCTGAGATAGAATTGATATCTCCATAGGCATATAGAAAAAAATCCTTAGAAAAATCAGGATTTATGAGTGTAGGTGCTGCTGCAAGTGCCTCTTTAATCAGCTCAAAACTCCTTTTCCCATCCTTAGTCCAGCTGAATGGTGTATTTTTTCTTAGCATGGTTGTTAGTGGACTTAACAAATCTGCAATATCTAGGATAAACCGTCTAACAAAATTTATTCAGCCAATGAGACTTTGCAAACCTTTTTTATGCGATGGTAAGGAAAGAGCCAATATTGATGTTATTCTTTCAGGATCAATAGTGATACCTTGTTTAGACACCACATAACCAAGCAATCCACCCTCATGAACAACAAAAACACACTTTTTGGGATTAAGAGATATCCCAAATTCTCTGTATCTTTCAAAAATATGCCTTAGATGTTTTAAATGTTCTTTTGCCTCTGGGGAAAAAATAGTGATATCATCCAGGTACACTAAAACAATTTTATACATTAATTTGTCAAAAGCCATGTCCATGGCTTTCTGAAAATTTGCCCCAGCATTGGACAAACCAAAGGGCATCTTTATGTACGCCATGGTACCCCACTTGGTGGTAAAAGTTGTTTTGCATTGGTCTTCCTCCCTTACTAAAATCTGATTATAACCAGAATACCCATCCAACAAGGAAAATCTCTCAGATCCTGAGACTACTTGAAGGATCTGCTCCATAGAAGGCAAGGGGTGTCAGTCTTTCAATGAGGCTCTATTTATATCTTGAAAATCTACACACAACCTTATCTCCCCATTCTTTTTTCTAACTGGCACAAGGTTTGAGACCCAAGAAGTGTGTTTGATAGGGAATATGATGCAGCTTTCAATCAGTTTATTCAATTCCTTTTGCATAAGTGGTTCTAACTTTGGGTTCAGGGGTCTCTATTTCTGCCTTACTAGTTTTGCATCAGGTTCAAGCTCGATAGTATGTTGAGAAAGTTAGGGATTGAACCCCTTCAAATCACTATACTACAACGCAAAAACATCATTAAACTCTTGAAAAAGTTGAATAAATGAATGTTGTTCTTTCGCGGTACATACCTTGCCCAACTTAAGCAACTTTCCTTTGAACACCTCAACTTCTTCGTAGAGTTCCTGTTGAACCTGCATGCTGGCTTTTGACCTTCTAGTCTCATCATCGGTGTTAAAAATGGACTCAAGGGTGACCAAACCTTTTGGCACCTTGTTATTTTTAAGCTGGATGATTTGGCCATCACATTGATGCTGAAACTTCTCCTGATTGGCATGTGAGAATTCAGCTTCCTCTCTTAAGAAGTTGACTATTTGCTGGTCATTCTCAAAGACCTGCCAGTGAGTACCATTATTAGGTATAGTAGGTCTAACAATGACCTTGACATGTTGGTTTCTTCTCTTGTTACTGATTTCCTTTGGAATGTCAAATTCGGCACCAATGGCAGCCAATCTGTCAGCATTTTTATTCTGATTTCTGGGTATAGACACCAGATTAAATGCATCAAAGCCTTCTATTAGGTCCCATACCCTATGTTTGTAAGACTTCAACAACTCATTCTTGGTAATATTGATGCTTCTCACTTGATTAACTATTAATTCCCTGTCACCATAAACCTTTAAAAAGCTAATACCTCTTCTTCTCACCCATTCCAATCCATGAATAAGAGCCTCATACTCAGTAGTATTTTTGGAACAACTGAAACAAAAATGAAAAGCTGAATAATACATGTCTTTCTTTGGATAAAATATCATGCAACCGCCACCAACCCCAACTTTGTTCCTTGCGCCATCAAAAAATAGCTCCCAAACTTCGTCACTTTGCTGCCCAAACTGTTGTTTTGCACTTTTTTCAAGGTTAGGGCTGACTGTGTCAGCCTCTTTTATTAAATACATACCCAAACCAGCATGACCCAAATGTTGTTCACAAAGATATTCTACTTGATTTTGAACATCCCACTCATCTATGAGTATATCAGGTATTGTATCGGTCTAAGTGTCGCCTTCTTGAAAAACAAGATGCTCCTCTTGGTCACTTGCCAACAAGTTGGCATTAACAGGACTTGGGGAGTAAGGTTCAACATGATCCTTGGCAATAGGCTTAGATTTTATGGTAACTTTAGTGCCATACCTGGTTCTAAACAGCATATGAGAACAATCTGAAGACAAATAACCCCCAGTCTTGGCTGTAAAATCCCTTGATAAGCATATCGCAAAGTATGGGGGCAACTCTATGATGTAAATGTCTTGTGGGATAGAGAAGTTTGGGCAAGCCTGTAGAGTTAAGCTCAGATTCTTAATGACACCTATGGTATTAATAGCAGTATCGTCTAATTGCACAACTCCCTTTTCAAGTGGCTCATACTTGATTCCCAACTTGTCCACGATCTGTTTGGGCATCACCGAGCTACTAGCACCTAAGTCAATCATGTAGTTATGTACTAGCTGGTCTCCTATGATCAAACATACATAAAATGGCAGGGGTTTAACTGCTAGAACTTGTTGTTCTTTCTCTTTTATAACAGTTTTGGTCATTATAATTTTAGCCTCCTCGCTTTTGGGCTTACTAGAAAGACTTAAATTGGATAAAGTTGATTGCAAAAGGTCTTTTTGACCTGGAATGGTCAAGGAATCCCATATGGAGATAGATACATTTACTTTTTTCATATGATCCATAATATTGAAAGAAGTCGCACTAACCTTAGGCTGAAACCTTGTTGTAGTATTTTCCACATTATGGGAAACTTGTTGTATTGGTTGTATCAGATTTATAGGTTGTCCCTTGTTTGAAGAAGATTGTTCTCTTGGGAGAATCTGAACATTTTTAGTATTAGCTAGCCCAACAACTTGTTGTTCCACCTCTACTACTCTCTTTTTCTCCTTGTGTTATTTGAAATAGAAAGAACCTATTGGTTTACTCCACAAAAGTCCTTGTCCTGCCAATTCATAAGAGTTGCCCCTGGCTGTTGTTCTTCATAATGATGAATAGAGGCCTCATCAGAAGTATTTGTCTGCAAACTTGGGCTATTTTGAACCATTAAAGCTTGGTTGATAATGCCATTTGTACAAGCATTCTATTTATGTGGTTTATTAAATGGAAAACACCATTCATAATCCTGAGCCAAATTGTTATGCGTGGGTACAAGCTCTTTTGAAGATCTAGAAGTGTTGGGGTTATAAGGCTGATATGGTCTAGTGTTAAAATTTTGCCTTTGCCTTTGGTACTTGGGATAATACGGTGGCCTATTATTCTGATTTTGATGAAAAGGTGGCTGGTAAGGCTTATACCTCTGACTTTGTTGCTTTTTTATATTGACAATCTCATTACCAAAATTCTGTAGAATACTTTTAATCTCCTACAAGTTGACAGACTAAGTTGGCATAACATTTTCATGCCTATTGGACTGATTATTAGGTCCTGGTAATGCTGGTGTAGCTGGAATAACAGCTAAAGGGGTTGTTTGCAAAGGTATCATTAACTGAACTACAGGTGCTATTGGAAAAATTGGCATAGGAGGTCTTGGGGCAATTTTTCCAGCCTGTATAAGACTATTTTCTGCTCTAATGGCCATATCATAAGCACCTGGAAGTGTAACCCCTCCCATTGATTGTATCATAACTGCTATATCACTATTGAAAGCCCTCAAATAATATAAGAAAGCATGATCAGCAGAGGGTCTTACCATTTGAGGGATTCTCTCCCATGTCCTTTGGAGATGGAAGTTGAAATCTATTACTTGTTCATGGGGGGCCCTTTTGATAGTTGACAATTGCTCCACCAAAGATAGATGGTCTGATTTGTCTTCAAAAAACTTGCAAAGTTCCGTACCCAGTTGGTCCCAATTAGTAATAAAACCCACTGCTAGCCTTCTAAACCACTGCAAAGCTTTTCCTTTGAAAGACGCGGCTAACAACTTGATAGCAACATTATCCTCTGTAACATGATGCAGGGCACAAAGATTGGCTACATCCTTTATGTGCTCAACTAGGGTGGTTTGATCTTCACCATTAAAATATGGTAGACTTTTAATGAAGCAACAGGAATGACATCGTGTTGAGCAAGATTCAGCGGGCTGCCTTGATTGAATGAAACAAAAGGCTAGTTCCATTGTAGTTCCATTGGAATCTACAAAACTTGACCTCTTGGGGCCGTAAAAAATGGAACAGCAGTATGCACTCTTGCTGCAGGAGGTGTAGACTTGGGTCTCCTTGTATAAACCAATGTCTCTTTTACCTTTTTAGCTTCTCTCCCTCTTCTTCTGGGTGGAGACAGCTGCAAATAATCAAAAGATGAAGAGTTGCTCCTTGTTTGCACTCTTCTCATATGTTGTAATCTACTGGTTCTTCTTTTCCAAAGCTCAGAGTCACCAAGTGTGTAATTTTTAAACCTCTCTCAGGCTAAAAATACTGCTATACACACTAACAGCTGCAAAATATTATAAACAAGGACTAGAAATTAGTCACTCGTCTCACCGGGCGTGCCAAAAACTGTTGTCACTAAAATCTGCACCCTGTTGAGTAAACCCAACAATCTAGTGATACATGGGAAAGCTCCCCTGATTGTGGGCTTAGATATTGGGAGCTGACCTCTAGAGTAAGCTGGTTCTTGATGGTACCTCACCTAATACTTCCTTAAACTAAGATTTTTGCAAAGGAAAAAGGGATAGAAGGAAACATAAAAAAATGAAATCTAACTTCCTAAAGGTGATGCACCAAAATGTTAAGTCTTTGAAATCTAACAAGTATCCAACACACAAGAGAACTAGTAAAGATAAGCTCGAATACACAACTCAATGACACAATCCCTAAATAAGAAATTTGTAAGAAGACTAAAAATATCAGTTCCTAAAAGGAGTTGGTTTGCTCACAATCTGAAAACTGATTTAGTACTACTTTCAACCTACAAAGGATCATACAAATCTCTGAACAAGGCACCATGTGATACACAAACCCAAAACATTGAGAAGGCATAAGCTATCTTTCACAGTCAAAGGTGTTACAAATCTGTATATTTCTCTAAAATGGGTTACAAAATCTATTTGCCTCTGTCAGGAACTTAGAACAAGTTACAAAACCTTAAGCCAAAGGGAAGAAGAAATGTTGAACAATGAGTCTTCAACTCATATTTATGCTTTCATGTGCCAACTGCATCATTAATGCTGGTAATAAATTCTGGGTCGGATTTAGCCTATCTAGCCACCTTTTAGCCCTTCAAAAGTCTATAAAAATGCAATTTGGTGACCCAAAAGTCATGCCCAAATAATATCATCATAAAGACCCCCTCATAAATGCAGTCTTATCCTTCAAACAGCCCATAAGGAGCTTTTGGAAAGTAATAACTCTCTGAAGACTTTAACAACTGTAACTTGACCTTAAGGCTTTGCAATAATTTTGTCAAAATATCCCTTTGACCTCTAAAAGTAAAATAAAATATCTTATTTTGTATTTAATTTATTAAATAGTTTATAACTCATTCACCCAATAAATATCAGAGATATCAATTAAATAAATTAATTATAAAATATTTAATACTTCATTTATTTTCATGATAATTATTACACAATTTATTATTTATTATTTTTAATAAATATTTAGCTATATTAATAACACTTATTAAGTGAAAATTTAAACCACTTAATAATGTTATTAGTGTAACAAAAAATTTATCAAACATAACAAATAATAAGTTATTAATAATTACTATTAAAATAAATGAAGAAAAATAAAAATAAAATATCAATACTACTTCCTATGTCTATATCGTTTTTTATAAAAATATCAATACCAAATGACTTATAATTATATCAATTGTATGGGTATTGTAAAAAAAATTGGGCATAGTTGGATAAAAACATAAGTGATAAACATATCACTCATACATTTTGAACTGCTTGTAAAGCTTAAAAAAGAAGGAAAAGGCAATAAAAGTGTGCAAAATTTTGCAAACCCTAAATACGCTCCCTTCACACTTTACTATTCATTTTCTCTTTCACGCTATAGCTGCCTGGTCTCTAGCCGCCGCCTATGGAAAGATGAGGGTTTGGAAATCTTGTTGCAGAAGTCTTTGTAGCTGTTGTTGTAGGCCACCACTATGCATGGATCTTTGTTGGAGATCAAAGACTTTTCCTTTACAGACCAAATGCACCCATTTCACCTTCACTTTCTCATTTTATTTCATCGTCTTCTGTTTGAGCCACTGGGAATACCACCATGTGGGTCTGTGAAGCATTTTGAACTATTCTATGCAATTCTTGAAATATTTTGAATGACATCTGGAGATAATCTACAGATTTGGGCTTGTGTTGAGCATGGTAAGCTCTCTCTTTTCCATGAAAAATGTTCTCTTGTATCTCTGTTATTTTGAACTAGTTTCTTGTGGAAGATTCTTCGCGGCCGCCTCATCTTTTGTATTTTTTGGTTGTTCTAGAAGACCCACTATACTGGCATAGCTCATTATTTTATTTTATTTTAAAGCTCTAATGAACTTCTGAGGGTTTATATTGTCATGTTAGGGCTTTTCATTTCCATAAATACACGACATAATTGTACTCTGTCTACTTCATTTTCTCAGAAATTTCAGTATTGGTAGCTGAGAGTATACACCTTGAAAACAAGAACTATCTCTAAAACTATTATAATCTTCTACAAATCCAATGACTTATAGCTTGCACATGATGCCCTCTATAAAATTTTGTGGATTTTCATACTCATTGTGTACTACATGAGGATTTTAAAGAAAACTCCAGGTTTCTGCTTCTGAGCAGTAATCATAATATTTTTTCCATCTGCTATATACTCTATCATTGTCTTTGCTGGAACAATACATGATTATGAAATTGGCCACTGAGTTTGTATTTCTGTTTATGTATTTACTATTTATTGATCCTTTCCATGGATATATATGTAATATCGTGCAACTTGAAACTTCTCATTTATTCAATAAGGGCTTGAAAGTATCTTGATAATGTCACCACATTTGTTATTCCATCCACACCCCTAAACCCTGTGTAGCAAATGAGAGCTCCCTTTGTAATCTTGACTATTACGAATGAATGCATTCATTGTTTTTTCCTATTGCATTCACTGATTTGTTCCTATAATTTATTACCTTTTAATCAATGATAACCACTATTTTGATACATTGGCTCGGATTTCTCATTTCTTTCATAGATACCATTCTATGCACTTGAGATTCTTTGTAGTCTTGCATTTCCTGTGTAGCATTTTCCTTACTTGGCATGAGGGTTTTTGTTTGTTTAGTAACAGCATCTATTGAATTCACAGAGTAAGACTGTTAGCATCAGCACTAGACATGTATCTATGAATTGACACTTCTCATAACACATCACTGCTCATTTGTCCCATTGATCTTCATTTGTAACACTATACTTCAATGTCCATTATGAGTAATAGTAACCCTATTAACACCTATAACTGTATGTGGTAAACCTTCTCCATGCTTTTGGCATTGAATAGTAATGCTTGTAATAATTGTCTCAAAGAGACCATGGAAATTATATGCATCATGTTCAATTATATGTGAAAATTGAGGATCTTTTACAACCTCTGTAAACTTTTGGTATACCTTCACCTTGCAATATCCATTAAATTTACACCCTTGTCACTGTACTATGGGCATTGTATTTTCTGAGTTTTCAACACTACATGTTGTCCTGGTAACAACAACATAGACATTGTTAAGATGACGCCATTTGAAGTCCATAGTCTATATTGTTGACTGTCCTCAAGAATATGTTGTTGGACTCATGCTTTTATCAATGGTTTGAGCCGCTAATCACAACCAATGGGCCAATAGATGCTTGTCTTTTGGAATCTATATTTTGGCATTTATGTGTTCAACACTCTTTATATCTGTTCTCAGAACTTAATCACACACAGCAGCAACTCCTTTTCTCAATTGTCCTTGGTGTTATATCTCTTGATCATCTGAATGTTGATGTTGTTGGAGTATGGAAATATAAATCTAATGTATGAGAACCATGTTATCGCAATCTTCATGCTCTTTTTCCTTGTATGTTCGCTGGAAATGGTCTTTAATGCAATGAAATGCCACTTTACAGACTGTTATGTTGTTGCCTTTAACATGCTTTTGATCCCTATTATTATGAAAAATGCTGCTAGCATGTTTGTTACTTGTTGTTCTTGCTGCTACAGAATTATTTGAAAGGTTTTTGTAATTGCAATATCATGTAGTTGTACACTACTATTGAGCTTCAGCCATGTGTTTATTTTCCACATACATTGTCTTTGATTTTCATGCTTTTATTTTGGTCTTGAATGACAACACTGTCATTTACCTGCTACCTCTAGCTGCTATATCATTGCTTTATATTGAATGCCCTCTCAGAAATGCCTCCATAATTTGATAGAATGTTGTCCCCATGCTCTTTCATGATATGTGTCAGTGTTTCAAATTCATGTTGATCATATCTAAAATGTTATTTTACTACTGTAACATCGCTGCTATCATTGGATTGTTGTATCATGTTATCCTTACTGTTAGGAATAAGGTGTCTCAACCTTGGATAATTCCTATTCTTATTATTTGTTTTGTAAAATGTATTTTCTTGCAAATAATGTAATTAAGTGTGAGTGTACATGTCTATTTGGCATGTTGATGTGTC
>MU226316.1:3592984-3606661 GCA_018584345.1 Thuja plicata
TATTTTCTCAGAGAATGGTAAAACCCTAATACGGCTATCCTTGGAAGTTGCCCTAAAAAGGAAAGTGCATGATATAAGTGTTTTTAGGGTTACAGGAAAGGATACGAAAAGAGTGTATTGTTGGTATGATATGGTGCTATTGGATTTGTCTTAGAGTGTCAATTGTCTCCTGAAAGAACTTGCATTGCAAGTGTGTTGTAACTGTTGTGTTGAAGATAATACATTGTGTAGGTTTTGAAGTGCTGGGGTTTTTTACCGAAAGTTTTTCCCCAGGGTAAATCATTGTGTCATTCTCTATTTTCTATATGCATGGTATGTGGCTGCAATATCATTGTTAAAGTAGTTAACGAATCTGAAATTATAAGGATTTAAAATAATTTTCACAATACTTTCCTATAGAGATTAGCGTAGGAAGCTATTTCTGCACCTGAGTTTCCTTACACTTACTTTGGAAATTGATTTCTCTTGCACTGATTGAATATGTTGTTATATTATGCAAAAAAATATGACTTTAGAGCTGCATGTTTATTATTTATTGACATGCTGGGCTCAACCCTTGTGGGAGCCCACTTCATCCCACATATCGATAAATAATAACTATGTACCTGCTTCTTCATATGAAACAAACTTGTCAGATAAAAATGAGCACATGGATCCTACTTTTGATATTCATTGTTTTCTCATACATTTGTGATTAGCTAGCTATTATTATGCATGTGAAGAGCATGTTGTATGTTTGTAGATGTGGGTTCATGTAGCATATGATGACCCGTTATTTCTTAGATCGCTGATCTAACGTCATTTTATCAATCAAATGCAGGGATGGGAGCAGCAAGGAAGCATGAGTTGGATGCAAGGCAAGCAGTAGGATTAAAGACCAAGCAAAGCAACACAAGTCAGGCCCGTCATCCAGGCAATGAAGAGTCACCCTATACTACTTATGTCTTACTTTCATAGTGTCTAGAAATGTATAATGTTCCTTTCATGTGCATTATGATGGTTAGTCTCATGGCTTGTGTAAGACAATATTCAACTACTTTGTCAATAAAGATTGTTTTTCACAATTTGTTTTTGCACTCTCTTAGGATAGCACTGCATGATGCGATGTAATAATGTAATATTTTTCTCTTTTCTCTATGCATATGAATGTGATCCAATAGAACTGAGAATTTACCTTAATTCACTCAAAAACATAACAAATCCACCTAATTGAGTTTGGTACCAAAAATCGGTAACAAGGACACCAACGTGGCTGTCTTTTGTGGAAACACTGAAGATCCTCCCTTCTTGCTAGGCCTAAACATACAAGGGAAAAACATACACAACTTCCTAGTAGATTACAGAGCTTCAAGAAATATCATGCCTTTACCCATATGCCAGAAGCTCAGATTCTAACCCACCTTGTCCAATTGTGCAGTAATCTAACTAGCTAAACTGCTATAAAAATGGTGGGTGAACTAAAGAATGTTTGGATTCAAATCATCCAGGACCCTAGGATAGCCAGTACCATCGACTTCCAAGTGGTGTACATCCCAGAGACTTATGGGATGTTGCTAAGTTGGAATTGGTATAAGTCCCTGAACGGATACTTTTCGACCGACTTCTCCCACTTGTGGCTGCCCTGGGAAGGAGAATCTAACAAGATCCAGGTTGAAAGTGAGCCCCGGATGAGATAGGCCCTCACCAAAGTTAGGAGGGTGAATGAGGTCCTATTCTCTGAGACTTCTCCTAGGGTGTACCAACCCCTTGAGATCTTGACATTTGATTTCACCCCGGGAGAAGACCCCATAGTTTTGTAGAGAACCCATGACCTAGAAGAAAAATTGAGGGTTGAGGTTAACTCTCAGGGTGCTATAGCGACCCCCACCACACTCTTATCTGGCACTTGGTGCTAGGTGAATTACTAGAAACATTCAGAGCTAGAGTGTGAACCGTGTCTTACTACTGCTGCCTGGCACGTCAATGCCCTCCAGAAGAAAGAACACACACATGATTCCCTGGAAACCAGTGATTCTACTGACAGCACCCTTCCGGTGCCACGTGTCCAGGGATCCCAATCACAAACCCCTCTAGAGATGAACCTCACCCAAGTACCATCATCCCCAGAGGAAACTCCTCCCAACCCTCCCAAAAAGAATCCAAAACCCACTTTGTCTTCCCAGCCCCAGATAACCAACGATGACTTGTGGACCCTTAAGTTCGATGGGTCCCGATCCAAACAGGGTTGTGGGGCCGGAGTGGAATTAATCAACCCATGGGGGAAGTCCTTCCTTGTGTCCTACAGGCTATAGTTCAACTACATGAACAACATCATGGAGTATGAGGCTTTGGTTCTTGGGCTCCTTTTTGCACTAAGGAAAGGATTCACTCACCTCCGGGCCCTGGGTGATTTAGAGTTGATTGTTAAATAAAAAAGAGTCAATATACCTATCACAATAAGAGGTTAGCCGCATATTGCAACTGGGCATGGAGCCTTATTGAATATTTTGATGCCTTTGGCATTGATCTTATTCTCTGGAGATAGAACTATGTCCCAGATGCCCTTGTTGTTTCTGCCGGCACACTTGAGCCCATGGCTAGCTCGTGGCTCCTGAGATTCTCTGTTGAGATGATCCCCACCCCATCCATTCCAGACAATGTCACCCATTTCTAGGCCTTTGAGGACAATCAGCATATCCTGGCCTTCATGGCCAATGTTGGTATCTTTGAGGACAAGATAGTGGAAGAGAGAGATCATGATGATACTAGACAAGGTGATGAAGATGATGGGATTATGGACCTACCAACCAACACCATCCCGAAGGGGATGGTCACACTTGAATGGATCTTTGACTCAGACCCTCAGGGCTGAGAGAAGGTATCATCCTCCTCTGAGAAAGGGAAATTTGAGAAAGTAAACATCGGCCAACCTAGTGAAGAGAAAATGATACACATTGGCACCTCCTGCTCCCCTAAGGGGAAGGAGAAGATTCTCATAGTTCTTTGAGAATACATTTATGTGATCATGTGGGGGTATGAGGACTTGAAAACCTATGATACATTCATTATGACTCATACCATCCCACTCAAACCTAAAGCTAAGCCCTTCTGGATAAAGCAGGGACCGGTCAACCCACTAATTGAGCCTCTGATTCACCAAGAGGTTCACAAACTGCTATCAACCTAGATAATATTTACAATCTGGCACACTATGTGGGTTGCCAACCTAGTCCCTGTGAGGAATAAAATTGGTGAGATCCGCCTCTGCATGGATTTCCAAAATTTGAACATTTTGCCCGTCACCAAGTAGTAGTGAAATGATGGTTTGACCAAAGAGCCCAGTATAAGGCCTTTCCGATTTTGGACTTGGTTCTCTTGTGGGATAAAGCCTAGGAAAAGAAAGGAAATCACACTAAATTCCAATGGCTCTAGCTCAAACCATATTTGATCTCAGAGATCTGCAGGGAAAATACCTATCGCCTCAATACCATGACCAGAGAACCCGTCCCATTGCCCGTCAATGGACAGTTTCTCAAACATTATTTCAAATGAAGTAGGTTTTTCCAGAGTTGTATTCTATGTAAATCTTCTTGTGTGTAAATATTTCTCCCCCGGTGCTCCGTTTGGAGTGCCTTATCTTGTAAATAGTCTTATTGGCCATCCTACGGGACCACCCCTTTTCTTTTGTTTTGTTTTCAACTTTTCTATTTCTTTTTTTGGGTTTCCAGTGTTTTTGCTCCCCCTTTTTGTAGGCTGGTATGCCTCGCATAACAGCTAGTCTCCAGGATGGTACCTTTTGTATTACAGTGAACTTGGGATCTATTGTTAGCATAGTGGAATTGGTCCAGTCTCCAGAGTTATTTTGTAAGTTCGGTAACATACTATGAGTAATCTTCATCGGATTTATCCTTAAAAGTCTGGAAATCAATTAAATATAAATCAAAAGGAACAAGTAATCAGACACACTGAGAGTAGATCATTCACACTGGTTTATTGGGCCAAGTCTGAACTTTTCAAATTCTTTTTAGGTTTGGAGTTTTTCTTCCCCATTTAGAAAATTAAGATGGATGGAAGGGTGAAAGAAGTACCACCATTAAATTGAGCTAAGCCTGAGATTAATGGTGAAAGAAGTACCGCATTCCCATCCAGAAAAGAATAAAATAGTAAGGAAAGAAAATATGCGATTTAAACTCTGGTATCTATGAGAAACGAGCAAATTTGACAACTTTGGATTGATATATTTAGTGCCTCTTCTATGCTTCTCCTAGAGGTCATCGGCTTGATTTCCTTTCAAAGAACACACTTCACAACTGACAAAAGATGAAGGATCAAATCACGTATGAGCTTGATTGTCGTAGACACTTCGCACCTTACAAATAGGGTGCTTTGAGTAACGAATTGTTCCGATTTTACTAACCAGAGATTCTGAGGTTCTCAAATGTGCTAAGGCATTCATCCCAGATAGTCGCCATTTGTTATGCCCTGCATACCCATCCCTACATTTTGCGTGCAAAATTTTGGGTCCCCCTTTTTGCTTTGGCTCTTGCCTTGTCTTTTGTTTTCTTTTTTTTCTTCTCTGGGTTTTCCCTCCTGTGAGGTTTGTTTTATTTTTTTTCTTTTGTCTCTCATGTCTCCAGGACCCGATCCCAAAGTTGTTTGTTCTTTTTACAGCTAGATTTTGGGCTCCAAGATTCTTCGCCACGATGTCTTCTTCCCGCAATAAGGCATGGTGGTAGGGAATCCTTGGGCCCGGAGTCCAGAGGTTTTCTTGTTCTGAAGTTTGCGGGAAAAGAGAGGTAACTTGCTTTTACCTTGGGTATAAATAGAAATTACATGCCACTTTTACAATTACCACGATTAAAACACTTGTGCACTCATAGCGATCCTTAGGCGATTAAACTGTGATTACTCTATGCTTAGTGGGTTGTTACCAGTTACTTCGAGGTGCTTGTTTGTGGTCATTTGAAGGAAGAACCTATTACGAGAGTGCTCCTATTGTGCTCTTTCCCTACCCTTCTTCAGATTTCTAGGTAGGTCTTCTAGTTTCCATGTTGTTTTTGTGTTTTGTGTTTGTTTCCCTTTGCTCTTTGGTCTGCATTTTGTTTGTAGGTTTCCTTTTGTGTTCTATTTCTAGTTTGCCTCCCGTTGGTGGGTTAGCCCTGCGAGGAGGTTGTCTGCCTTCTGTGCAGTTGTAGACTAGTGTTTTGGTGTGTGCTTCTTTAGTTTAGCTCGTATATATGCATAGTTCTATAAATCTATAAATGTTGTGTATTTTTTGTATATCATGTGTATATATGTTTTGGCTCTCTGTGTTGATGTGTATATACCTTGTATATCCTTTTGATCTCACAAGTTCCTTACACTCCATCGTTACATTTTTAAACATGAGACCGAGCTTGTTGAGACGGAGTCACCACGGTTCAAACTCGGCACCTCGCTGGTTTGAGCCATGGTAGCTTTCTCTCTCCTCTGTCTCATCACCTTAATGGTAGGATTAATTTCCCACAAGAGGGCATTTGAACCGTGTCCCATCTGGCATTTATTTTACCATGTGTCAGCCCACTTGTCACCATTAATGCCTTTATGTTGCCTACCACCTGACCACGTCCCAACCCACGTTAACCGAATATGATTTCTTACTGGTCACATCAGCACGGCAATGGCTAGATTATCTAGGATCTGGGCCCTAAGTAATTCCTTATCCCGTGTTTCCCCCTTGTCATTTGGTTCGATTTCCCCAAAGTTTTATTCATGTTTATTACAAGTATCCTAGGACTTTTGATGTATGCTAACACTTGTTGAACAAATACAAGGTGGTGACGATTTCCCCATAATTATAATATTCTTTTACATATCACATTCTAACGTTTCTCCAGTCTTGCAGGTTGCGGATAAGTTGATTGAAAATGTCCAAGGTGATCACCCCTCCTTCCAGCCCAGAGCTGCCTACCACTTCCACTCGAGCGGCCACCAAGACTAAGGGTGAGAGGTTATTGGAAAAGTTACCCTTGACCTCTAAATATCCCAAGGATGGTGTCATTGTGAGGTCAAAAATAGAGTCCAAAGTTCAAGAGATAACAGACGTAGGGCCCAGACCTTGGGTGGATATGCAAGGCTTGATTCAAGCCATCTATAAACTAAGGGCCACTGGAGATAACCTGGAAACTCAGATCACCACCTCGGGTATCATCAAGGAGGAAAACTTCCCCTGTTAGGTGCAATCACCAGAGTTAATAGTCCAATTTGCAACACTATACAATGCACCAACGTGGACCGTTCTACTTCTGGATCCCTGGCCACTACAGTACCCAGCAACAATCATCACCTTGGACATGGAAACTTTTACCTCAGGGCTCGGGATCCCACAATTCAATGGATCCATTATCCGAAATCAAATCCAGACATTGTAGGATTTCAAGGGTGCTGAGCTGATTTCCCAGAAACATATCAATAGCCACTAGCTAAAAATCCCAAAGATGGATTACAGGAGGATGAAGTTGGAAATTCCCCGCAGGGAATTCAAAGAGCCCATCCAAGCGGGAATTGTATTTTTATGCAGGATTTTTGCATTGCCCCATGCCTGAGAATTTTTAGCATGGATGTATTAATTTCTATACTGCATCACCACTCGCAGTCAAACTTTCAATTGGGCGGCCCTCATATCCAATCACGTAGACAAACAGCTGAAGAGCGTTGCATAGAATTTCAAATTTTACATGACATCATACATACTATGGGCGCTCACACAACAAAGGTCGGCTTTTCTAGGTTTGGGAACAATTGGAGAGCTTGGGAAATGGCTGGGCCAAATGGCACCATGGGACCATTATCCCCAAGTGCAATGGGAACTCAGTTTCCCAAATTTCTACCGGGTAAATGATGCTTTCATTTATAACAACATTCTAACACTTACTCGGGATTTCGGATACAAACTGTCACAAGTGGTGATGACCCTGGTCAGCTCCTACGGCTGCTATTTCATCTAGTTCCAACATCACACCTATATTCAGGTGACAGGCTTCAACGGGAAGCCCCATCTTCTTCCCCGATATTGCAGGGACAGGATTATTCTTTTAGAGTTCTATTGGTAGATGATGGATCTGTATGTCTTCTTTACATTAAAGAAGGTCATCAACATTCCATTCCCTTTCTTGTGTGGGAATTATACATGCAACCTCACTGAAGACTGGGAGGTAGATAATGAGCTGAAGAACCTGTGGCTGGTGGAATTCCACCACGCCCGAAAGAACTACGATCCTCTCAGAAAGATTGCCACAGCCTTACCCTGAGCGTCCCCACTGCATGAAGTAGATATTGAGGACTTTTGGGTAGACTACCAAGACAGTTTTGATCTTCGAGCCCAACAACATTCTCAGATGAGCAAAGGGCTCATGAAAGCACTCGACCTTCAGACTTTCCTGAAGGGCTTTAAAGATGATGGGCCGCTGGAAAATCCAGCATATAAAGAACAAGGGCTAGACAAGCTAAATCTTCCTCAGGTGGATTGGGCCACCCCTGAGGACCTAAAAATTGAGGGGGTATGTCACCCCATTATAGAGGCAAGCCACCAGTATTTCACCTGGGCATATCCAAAGAGCGCCTGAAAGAAGCCAATGATCAAGTGGGCTACTCCCTCTTCAGCTGGTGCCAGACCTTCTTCATCTATTGCAGCCGCTAAACCAAGTATAAGTAAAGGGAAAGAGAAGGAAGGTGTCCCAGTCCTTAAAGTGCCTCCAGAAGTCCCCACCCTTCTAATGGCATAGTTACATCAACAAATGGAGGCAACAAAGTTGGCCACCCAGCAAATATGTATGCAGGTATCTTCCGGACTCCTTGTAGCTCCAATAGCATCTACTCACCCGGGGGGATCCCCATCATTGGTGGCCATGATGAGTAGATAGAATTTCATTGAGGTGGAGTCTAGTAGTATTATAGACATTGGGGCTGTATTGGTAAGAAAGAAAAAGAAAAGGGTGACCCCAACACCAAGCACAGTTGTCAGCCTCAGTACACCAGAGATGCCCCCGATGGATATCAGTTCAGATTCTCCTGAACTGGAAGATATTTTAGACTCCTCACCTCCGTGTGATGATTTTAATGACACTTTCTCAGCGAAAGAACTCATGGAACTCCAATAGGGTATAGGTCATGCAGTGGAGGAGATGGCTGCTCAGGACAAGGAGGAGGTCCCCATAGAAAAGGAAGTCTTGGGAGAGAAAGATAAATCAGAGCAAGAGGCTCAGGAAGAAATACAAATAGGGCCTAAGAAGGAGAAGATACTTGTCCAGGAGACCGAAGATACACTAAGGCAACACGTAGATGAGCAACCGATGGCCGGGGAACCTGGACCCACAGGATCAACCGTACCCCTGACCATCATGCTCCAAACACCTTTGGTTACTCTGGGGGATCAAGTGCCACAAAGCACATTCGGTGAGGTAATAATGGTGGCTACCTTGATAAATTTTGGTCAAAGGCCTCACCCACCTCCAGAGGATTTTCTGGTGGACAAGAATATTCCAATAGATGAGGCCAATGAGGCCCAAGAATAGCAACCACAGGTTGATCAAGAGGCCCCGATTAATGAAAATGTAGAAACAGCTAACACCGGGAGGGACGAGGGCCTTGATAATATAGATGAGATTGAGATCGAAGAAAAGGCTCTGAATAATACAATAGAATATGCCAGTATGGCAGAAAACATTGAAGGTTCTGGAGAACAGGAAGAGGAAAAGGAACAAGAACAAGAGGAACTGAAACAAGAGGTGGAGAAAGAGCACGAACATAATGTACACTATAGGAACGTGTCATGAGATTCTGAAAGGAATCCTAGTGAATAGGTCTTGATAGCAAGGCCACCCCAATGGCTGGTGGAATCAAAGAAAAGGAAGGCCCCAGCGATGACCTCAGGAACCACACTCTCATTGGCGGAAATGATGGCCAGGAATGTGGAGGATAAAAATCCCAAGAAGGCATGGATAGTCCATACTCTCTAGACTAATCTAGCAAGTAGTGTAGTTGTGGTTATTGCAACACCCCCACTAGATGTAGAGGCAGCGGCTGTAAGGCCCAAAGATTACAACATAACAGAAGTAGAATTGGGGAGGAGAGATAAACAGGGTGAGCTAGATCTACTGAAAGAAGCTATCGGGGTAATAGAGGCCAGATACATCAAATAAGGCAAGAAGCTAAAGGAGGAAAGAGAAAAAAATGCCAATCTCCTCACACTTTTGGCAGAACTTTTACAGCCTCTGTCTGAGGTCCACCCTGAAACCCCTTCCTCTGGATTGCTGCTTGCACAGGGCGACGTGGACTCTTTGGGAATTATGAAAAGGAAAGCACAAGCTGTAGATAGGTGGGTCACTAAGCAAGGAACCACTATGAGACAATTTCTGGTGGCATCCCTCCCAGACCTTTATTGGGTTGATTCTCTTCTTAGCAAGGCAAAGGGCTCCGCCATCATATGGGAGCAAGATTTAGCGAAGTATGAAAAATAGAAGGTCGGGCTAGAAGAAATCCATAATATAGGGGAAGAAGTCACCATAGAGGTGGGGATTTTGGGAGATGAGTCATATGACTCCCTCCAGGCCCAGTACTCTAGACTTGTCCTCAGGGGTTAGGTATGCAAGGAACTGGTTAAGGCCTTGAAAGAGAAAGTGACAGCCACCAAATACCCAATGGGTCTGTTTAAAGCATTCATGGTTGGAGTATCACAATTTGATCCCTTCACCACTGAGACATGTACCCTAGAGGACTATGTCCTCAGCAATTTCAACGAGTGGATGGAGTCCCTGTATCCACCTACAAAAGATTTTGACCAGGGCAGGTTATCTAGATTGTCAAAGATAATGATCTGATCACATGATGCCATCAAGATGGTAGATGAATTCTGGAGCGGGGCTAGAGAGGTTGAGGAAGCATTAAAGGTTGTTTGTAGTCAATGGGACAACATAAAAGATGTAGATGAAGAAAGCATAGGCCAAGTGTTGGAAGCTTGGGAAAATCATAAGTAATAAAGTTCTCTGAAGCCCGGGGAATCTCGTCGGGAGATGTATTTTTGTATTCATTCATTCTTTTGGAACGTAAGTTTTTCAGATCTTGGAATTCTAGATCCTATATTTTTGTACTCTTTAAGTGACCCATGTCTCGGTTCCCAAGGCTGACCGGTCACTTTCAAGGAAGGTTATAAAGGTTGTCAGAAGGTAGGTAACCACAACAAGGCACGTCATCTCAACAGGAGTGTTCTGACAGATGGTCTTCCCAAGGTGCCGCTTCAACATTACACCTGGTGCATTGGAGATAGGGCACCGCTTTCCCATTTATGAGGCATGTAGCCTTTATCCCGGGGGATCAGATTTCTTCTTTCTCCTCTTGTTTGTCTTCTCAAGGCTGATTCTTCCACTCCTCTTTTCTTGTCTTATTCCTCTTACATGTCAGACCTTTTCCATCTCGAGGTCTTTTGTAACATGGTGCAAGTAGTACCGACCACCAAAAATAATATTATATTGTAAAGTGTAAAGTAAAGTTAGGTTAAGTTTTATGTTAAGTGATGTGTAAAAATAACAAGTCCAACCTCATTCCAAGGGTCGGCGAAATTGATAATTTTGCAGTCCATAGTTAATAGCAATTTGGTTTTCTCAGTTCCTCGTCGTCGAGCTCAATGCTCCATAGTTTCTAAGATTTTAGTAGTTAAAATCTCCCCTAGAGCCACCACTATACCACACACCAGTGCTTGCTGGAAGAGATGTTAATGAAGAAGGAAGAGTTCTCTCAATGATGTTGTTGGCATTCTGTCTTCTGGGTTAACGGTATTTTATGCTTTGTGTTCTTTATGTCCTCTTCTCTAGTCCTTAAAGTAGATTAATGACCTCCTTTCCTTTTCTACTGATAAAATATGAGCTGATGGTCTTGTTTTTCTTTGGTATTTGGTGTAGTGTGTTAGAGAATTGTTGATGTTTTGAATGTTTAGTATAACTATAGGTAGATGAAATACTTCTAACTCTATAGTATCTTTTGAATTTTATTTGTTAAGTAAATGCACACTTGCAAGAAAACCCACTCACTTGAATCCTCGAAGAAGATGATTTAAGATAACCAGCTATCCCCCTCAAAAAAAATAGTCACATTTCCCAACTGAGCCCCACACTATCAAGACCCGACTCTCATGTGCTTGGAGGCTGAGGGAATCTCATTTCCCTAGATAACCTTTATAGGAGAAGTTGGCCGGTACCCCAGTACCCAGTGACAACTTACCTTTGTTGGCAGACCCAGTCACAAAGTCCCGTCAACAGATCTTATCTCATACTTCCTCAATCATCGTGACTGTTCAACTGCTCTATTTCACTATTGCATTGTCTTCACATGTCTTCAAAACACTCTAAATTTTTGCAATCAACACCAAAAAACAAGTGACCTTAACCGAAGGTCATACATATCCCAAAGTTTCTTCCTCCAAGCTCACAAGTCATCAACTATCATACACGATCTTTTCTGACCAAAATAATATTGTTATACTCTATACTTTTGTTTCTATACTTAGTCAATTTCAAGACTGTCTTTCCAAAGTTGTACTTAACTCCAAGCAATCATTACATCATATGTGTTTCCATAAATGACAACCCTCAAGTGTCATATAACACTCCAAAAATATCACTTGCCAACAAAATTAGGATTTTTGATTCTGTAATTATATAGTCAGAAAATGGAAGAACTTCCATTGTAGACGTGTTTAGCCTTTTGAGTAAGTGGTTTGGGGTCATGAAAAGTGCCTTGAATGGGTTCCTGATCTTGACATGGCTTCCTCCCTATTCTATCCCTCTTTCCACTCCTGTTTAGCCTTATTTCTGCATTCTAGACTGTAGATTGGTGATTCTGGGCTTCAGGGTCAGGGTCGACCTTTTAGGTCTATATCAACCTTGACCCTGACCTAGGTTAGGGTTGACCTCAACCCTAACCTAGGTCAAGGTCAACCTCGACCTTGACCCAGGGTTCAGATCCCAGGGTCTCACAGATTTTGGAGGTCGGCCATTGCAAAAAGTATTTCCCTCTTCCGGGTCAGCTATTTCGGGTTCCAAAGCGTTGATTCCTAAATTATATTTAATATAGGTCATCTCCTAAGGGTAAAGGCTTTAATGGGAATTTAATCCTCCTATGTAGGCCTCCTTAGAATATTGTGCCCTAACTTCATATAAAAGGGAAGCTTTCTCTCTCATTTTCTCTAAGTCTTCTAAGCATCAAGAAGTGATACTAAGTTCTATATTGAAGCCTATGCATCCTTGAGAAATTGAGAAACATAATCAAGCAAGCAATCAAGAAATATTTCAAGAAAGCATTCATTCATCCAAGTAGCCATTTCATGAAGGAGATCCATTGGAGGCCATTGAAGGATTGAATCTAGATGGTGCCCTTTTAGTAATCTCTCCATCCATCTTCTTCCAAGCCTCTTCTAAATTCAAGAACCCATTCAAGACTTGGTGTTGGAGATCTAGAAGAAAGAGATTGAATACATCCTTCCTTTCTACATTCCACATTTTGAGGTGTACTTGTGGATTCAAGGATTCGAATCTGCCACAAGGATCTTTTCAAGCAAGGTGAATTTATACATTTACTTTGTCCATTTTTGCAATTTCAATTACATATATTTGAGGTTAATTCAAAAACTGAGGTTTGACCAAGGCAAACCCCTCCCCCACAACAAACAATCTCATTCTTCTTGCAGGTACAGGTTTAGAATAGTTTATTTGAGACTAGATCTGGATACCCTTTTCTGCTTTCTTTCAGACGGCACGAACAGAGTCACTTTCAGATCTGTGCAGGTCAGGGTCAACATTATTGGGTTAGGGTTGACATTTGTGGGTCAAGTTCAACCTTTTTCATAAGATAACATTAGAATGGAAAATGATTTCTGGGTTTTGTTCGTCTCTATGTTTCAGTTCGGGATCAACTGTCAGTTTTTCCAGAAACTCAATACAGACCTAAGAAAATAGCATTCTTTGATCTGCATTATTTCAAGGTTAGTGCATTTCTCCTTTCTCTTCAATTACTGTCATATATCATTTCTATACATATAATTAAAAGAATTTAAGGTATCTCCTTTGTTATTCTCCCTTCCAAATAGTTGATTCATTTGCGCATTAGCCCTTCCTTGGGGTTGATCAACTTGGATCTCCCATTTGTGCATTTGAGGATAAAAGGAACATCTTATCTTCTCCTTAAATCACAATTGCAATACTTAATCAATACAATTCAATTAGGGTTAAAGAATCCAATATAATCTAGGCAACTCAAAGAACAATTTACATATCAATCACATCCCAATCAATAATCATAATAATCAAATCATAAAATCAATCAATCAACCATTTTTATATTGTACATTTTGGTGAACCCGCGATAGACAACTCTTTCTTTTTGGTGTTATATTTACATTGTTTATGATAGATCTTGCATTTTCTTTCAAATTACATTTCAATTCAGTTAATCAAAGTTTTTTGTCAGTTCATTGGCATTGTATTGGTGTATGAGCTTTATAACATCTAGTCCTACTTATAGTATCCCGGTTAGAAGAAGCTGTAGACTTATGGGTTCCTTTGATCCTGAGTCTTCCTCTCCTTTCCTTAGGATCCTGGATGATAATTTAATAACTCATGATTCCAATCCTTCCATGGAGCATAACTCTTCTCACTCATCTCATGATGA
>MU226316.1:3610069-3620664 GCA_018584345.1 Thuja plicata
TTTGGGGAATGATGTCAATTCATTTGCAATAATATTATATTTTCTATGTACATGTTATCTTATGATCATACTGACCCCACATTAGGTAGATCCCTTTTGTGTTCTTATGTATGTTTATGTTTTATTTTCCTTGATTTGTTTTCCTTTGGGGGCATCTTGCAGTGGAAACGTAATCCGTAGAGTTGCTAATTTTTCTGTTAAAACCATTGCTCTTGTTAAAGTGTTAGCAATGAATTTAACATGGGGGCATACACTCTACTCACTTTTTACACACACGCACATTCAAAATAGTTTTCAAGATTTAAAAATTTTCCCTTTATGGATTAAAAGAAACTAATCCTTAAAGCATGGTCATTTTTACTTTTTTAGGATCTCTTGATCCCTCCAGTTTAAAATTTACACAGATCTCTTGATCCCACCAGTTTTTCAATTTACAATGATTTGATCCCTTTAAGAATGGATCTCCCTGATGGGTTGAATAGTGAGTAGCCACATTCACTAGGCAGTTCAATTCCATCTTTCCAGTTACACTTTTTGTGTGGTTCACAATAAGACATAAGTTCTCATTGGGCGAGATAATCACACCCTTTTCTCTCTCTACTTAACTAAGTGATGTCTCTCTTATCAGGATCTTAGGGATGATAAAGACTTAAGTCCCTTGGGGGCTTGAGGGTTTCTTTATCCCTTTTGGATTCAATAAGATTGTCTTTTCTGTATATTCTCCTTTACCAAGAGTTTGTGTTGAACTCATACTCTTGCTAAAGTGGGGGCTAAATGTATAGTCAGAAAATGGAAGCACTTCCATTGTAGACATGTTTAGCCTTCTGATTAAGTGGTTTGGGGTCATGACAAGTGCCTTGAATGGGTTCCTAATCTTGACATGGCTTCCTCCCTATTTTGTCCCTCTTTCCACTCCTGTTTAGCCTGATTTCTACATTCTGGACTGCAGATTGGTGATTCTGGGCTTCAGGGTCAGGGTCAACCTTTTAGGCCTATGTTGACCTTGACCCTGACCTAGTTCAGGGTTGACCTCAACCTTGACCCAGGGTTCAGATCCCAGGGTCTCACAAATTTTGGAGGTCAGCCTTTGCAAAAAGTATTTCCCGCTTTCGGGTCGGCTATTTCGGGTTCCGAAGCATTGATTCCTAAATTATATTTAATATAGGTCCTCTTCTAGGGGTAAAGGCTTTAATAGGAATTTAATCCTCCTATGTAGGCCTCATTAGAAGATTGTGCCCTAACTTCACATAAAAGGGAAGCTTTCTCTCTCATTTTCTCTAAGTCTTCTAAGCATCAAGAAGTGATACTAAGTTCTCTATTGAAGCCTATGCATCCTTGAGCAATTGAGAAAAATTATCAAGAAAGAAATCAAGAAATATTTCAAGTAAGCATTCATTCATCCAAGTATCTATTTCATGAAGGAGGTCCATTGGAGGCCATTGAAGGATTGAGGCTACATGGCGCCCTTTTGGTGATCTCTCCATCCATCTTTTTCCAAGCCTCTTCTAAATTCAAGAACACATTCAAGACTTGGTGTTGGAGATCTACAAGCAAGAGATTAAAGACATCCTTCCTTTCTACATTCCACATTTTGAGGTGTACTTGTGGATTCAAAGATTTGAATCTTCCACAAGGATCTTTTCAAGCAAGGTGAATTTATGCATTTACTTTGTCCATTTCTGCAATTTCAATTACATATATTTGAGGTTAATTCCAAAATTGGGGTTTGACCAAGGCAAACCCCTTCCCCACAACAAACAATCTCATTTTTCTTGTAGGTATAGGTGCAGAACAGTTGATTTGAGACTAGATCTGGATACCCTTTTCGGCTTTCTTTTGGACGGCGCGAACAGAGTCACTTTCAGATCTGTGCAGGTCAGGGTCGACATTATTGGGTTAGGGTTGACATTTGTGGGTCAAGGTCAACCTTTTTCATAAGACAACATCAAAATGGAAAACAATTTATGGGTTTTGTTCGTCTTTGCGTTCCAGTTCGGGATCAACTATCATTTTTTCTAGAAACTCAATACAAACCTCAGAAAATAGCATTCTTTGATCTGCAATATTTTAAGGTTAGTGTATTTCTCCTTTCTCTTCAATTACTATCATATATCATTTCTATACATATAATTAATAGAACTTAAGGTATGTCCTTTGTTATTCTCCCTTCCAAATAGTTGATTCATTTGCGCATTAGCCCTTCCTTGGGGTTGATCAACTTAGATCTCCCATTTGTGCATTTGAGGATAAAAGGAACATCTTATCTTCTCCTTAAATCACAATTGCAATACTTAATCAATACAATTCAATTAGGGTTAAAGAGTCCAATACAATCTATACAACTCAAAGAACAATTTACATATCAATCACATCCCAATCAATAATCATAATAATCAATTCATAAAATCAATCAATCAACCATTTGTATATTGTATAGTAATATAATAACTGATGCATAAGAATGGGCAGCAACAACAATGAACAAGTAAAAAAGTGCAAGTTGATAGGTAGAAAACAATGATGGTAATATATTTTCCATTGCAAATATAGACAAAAATGAGATCACAACATCAAGCTATAACAACGCCCATTGTCAAAGCAGCAGTACTTGATGATGCATCAATACCATGGCACCATTGTCCAAATTTAGAGGTAGTGAAATACATTAAGTTTTAGTCATAGAGGAATGAATCATTGCTATGAAATCAAATGCATCTTAGTATATAACTAAGCTTAAAGTCAGTAACATTAATATTGTTACTCCTAAAGTAATTGTTTTTGTCATTAGTTTTCTACAAAGTCATATTGTTGATCGGTGAATGTAACTGAAGCATGTAAGTTAGTATAATGCAGGAGACGCAGTCGGTAAAGGTAACTGAGATAGCCACTGAGCTTAAAGCAAGCTACACAAACAAATTCATGCAAAGACAGTTACCAAGAACTCATAGGCACCGAGAAGAGAGTAAAGAATTATCGAGTAAGTACAAGTATGTTACCAAGTATTGTAGAGATGAAATTTTAGTTGAATTTAGATACATTGAATCTGGACACAAATCAAGAAGCAATTCACTGAATTCAAGGTGAGCATTAGTTGAATCATTGGGATTCCAAACACATGATTAAACATGATCATGAGGTAGATCTACCAATGAATGTTTAGAAGGCACAAGAAATTAGAGATGTAACCAAAGTTTAACCTCTTAATCTCTATCATTGAATGATGTTTCCCTAGATATGGTTAACCACCTAAATCATAGTTAACCGCCTAGAAATTGTATAAGAGATTAGATTGAAAGAATGAGTAAGTTGTTACAAAATTTGAAAAGTTGGTGTTGATGAAATTTTTGTGATGAGAAGCGAATGAGACATATGCAGAAGGATGCATAGCGTATAATACTAAGCTACTGAGTGTAGAATAAGGTAACAAAGTCTGGATAGCATTTGATGAATGCATTTTTTTAGACATTTTTGTACTAAATTTTTTTATAATCAGAGAAGTACAAATCCCATTTGTGGGTAGTCCCTAACAAGTCTTTATATTTTGTAAATCCTTTAACAGGGTACATCTCTTAGATTAGAGATTGTAAAATCCTTTAACAAGGTAGACTGAATAAGTCTTTTGTACTCTTAACTGTGAATTATACTCCTAACAGGGTAAGCTATCAGAAGTAGCTAACATTGTAGCTCTGATTGAGCAACCTTTATATTGCAGTAGTGAAGGATTTTGGGTGTCATCCCCATCGTAGATTTTTCCTCTAACAAAGGATTTATGTGTGACCAAAATCATTGTGTTATGTGTTGTAGATTTTATGATTTGGGTTATTTTCTTTATGTTCATATTATACAATGTAATCAACTTGGTAATTCATCAGCTTGTATGCTTAAAATTTTTAAGGGTATTGATTTACCCCTCCCCTCTCAGTACTTAAATTTCCTAAGTTATTCCAACAATTGGTATCAGAGTTTGGACTCTTGAGATAAGGGTTTAATTGCTTGAGAGTAAAGATCATGGATATGGAAAGTTACAAGCAATCTAAGAAGGTTGAGAGTCTTGAGTTTGAGTTGGAGAATGCACAAGAAGTTATTGATGATCTAAAAATAAAGTTAGAAAATTCCTTAAGAGTGATAAAATAGTTATGTAGTGAACTAAAATCCACACAAGAGCATGTTGATACTCTTGAGATAGCATCTGAAGGTAGTCTGAATGATGAAGCTGAATCAGCCCTTGCGAAACTCATGGAAAAGAATAAGAAACCCATCAATCAATTGAACTTAGAAAAAATAGATCAAGAAGTAAAAGGAATATGAATGAGTGAGATACTTGACTCAAAAGGAGAAGTTATAGATGCATTGAGGTTAGCTAAGAAGATAAAAGCTAGTCTGAGACAAGAATAGATGAGAAATACAATGAGATCATGAGGATAACATAGGTACATTATAATATGACTGATCAACTAGTGAGTGCTAATCTAGAGTTAACCAGGAGAGAATTTGAGAATCAAGTACTGAAGTGTGAAGTTGAAAGATTAGCTAGTGAACTGAAATATGAAAAAGAAGTCAATGAGGTGCTAAAGAGAAATGATGAAACATTGAGATCATTGGATGCACAAATTAAAGGTCATAAAAAATTGAAAGATAAAGTTGGACTTGGATTCAATAGTGAGATCACTACTAAGAAAGGATATTCCTCTAACCAAGCTGACAATCAATACACTTTTGCCCCACCAAAGTCAAAGAAACCTAGTTTCTACTATTGTGGGAAACCTATACATACTGCAAATGTATGCAAAAGCAAAAAGGGTAAATCATCAAGTTCATCTAAGTTTGATGGATATTGCTATAACTACAATAAGTATGGGCATCGAGCACTTTAATGTAGATCAAGAATTGTAAACAGCACAAGAAAGCCAAAGTTTGATGGCTACACAATACTTGCAACAAGTATGGTAAAAAATCTGAAGAGTGCAAATCACAAAGGAGAAATGACAAATGGGTACCAAACCGACATAATATCTTAAGTAACAGATAGAGTACATCTATACCATGGGACTACAATACAAGGATATAATGTTTAGTCTATGGAGTATATGGATATATTGTTGTAAACTACATGTTTCTACATGATAGGAACAATAGGAGATCTTGGAGAAACCCTAGCATGGCATGCTTCCATTGTCACAAGCTAGGTCACCTTGCCAAAGACAGCAGGTACCGAGGCAAAGATCCTACCGAGGAAGAGACATATGAGAAATCAAAAGTGAATATTGAAGAGATGAGAGATTAGATGAATAAGACATTGAGAAGCAAGACTATGGATGATGGAACATCATTCAAGATAATTAAAGGCACCACATCCTCCAGATCGGGTGCAATTGACACCACCTAATCAGTTATAAGGTATGTATAGGAACTGCAAAGAAAATATTTAAATCTTAAATTGGTTCCCAGTATATGTGAGAAGATCCATATTAGTATACTTAGATGTATTTGGATACATATTGTTGGATTTTATGTTTCATATTCATTCGCTGAAAGGAATTATAATGTTGTATCATTTGGTGAAAGGAAATGGTAAAGGTAATTGGCAAAGTAAGTCGACAGAGCATTAATTGTTATTTTTATGACCGTTGGAAACCCTAAACCTATAAAAAGCTATAAATAGACCTCATCATCTATTATTGTTAATTGTCATTTTCTAGAGAATTGTGAGCAAATTTGTAGAGTTGAGTCTTCAAGAGAATTTGAGTGATTAACAAGGTATTCCTAAACTATTTCAATCTGTTATAAGATCATATGAGCACATTTGAGTATCATTTAGCATTTCCCTAGTATATTTTATGCAACCGAGCTAAGAAAATCAAATCCCTAAGTGAATATAGCAGATAAATTTGAAAGAATGGTACCTATGATGACATTAATTTTTCCATTAGTACACTTGTGAAAAACATTGACAAAGATCACCAGCAGAGTACAAGCATTACCGGCAGACTACAAGCATTACCGGTAGACCTCAAGCATTACTGGTGAACAGCAATCATACCCGACAGAACACAGAGGTCATGAAAAATGCTAAGTATGGAATTGATCGACGAACACTAACAAGTGTTGCACCGATCAAGTGAACAAGACATCATTGACGGGTCAATAACATAACATTGAGATCATCACTAATGACACAGTTTTGAGAACAAAACTGATGGAACAAAAAAGGCATACCCAATGACCAGTTCAAGAAAGGAACACCAACGACAAAGAAAACTGACCGTCAGAACCGACAGTCAGTTAGAGAACCCGCAAAAAGTGGATCTGAGTTTTAAACGTCAGATAAAGCAATGTAATTCTATTTATAGAGTTTTAATTTGTTTTAAATTATTACTTAAGGGTCAAGCAAGCTTAATGTAAATATTTTAAAGCATCCTAACGGATCTAAAATGTATCTACCTAAAGATCAAGGTCAAGTTGTAAACCTTGGATCTAGAGTTAACTTGAAAAGTGTGAATCAAGAATTGAGCCAAAAACTAGTATAAATAGATGTTCAAATCAATTGTGAGTTATGAATTCATTGTTGTTGATAGCCACGAAGAGCATCTAAGGAGAAGAAGGCAGAATTCATGCAAAGTTCAGAAATAGATCACATCAGTTATCAAGAACACACAAAGGCTACCGACGAGCAAATAAAGGTATTATTCAATCATGGAAGGATGATTACTTATATGTATGAAGCTTGATAGGATCTATTATCAGCAATTAGAGATTGCATACATCATCAAATCAAATACTTATGTAGTTTCATTCTAACAAGTGCATCACATCTAAAATCCTTTTGTAGAAGGTGGACTTAATCGTTCTTTCCAAATCTCTTAATAGAGTGCACACTTAACAGTGTTGCTAAAGCTTCAAATGAAGTAGATCTTAACAGGTCTCCGCTATAATAATCCTAATAGGGTAGGTCATTAGAAGTGACCAATTGTAAATCCTTAACCGGTCCCTTCTTATCTGCAGATAGTGAAGTCTTGTGGGTAACAATCCCCACCGTAGTTTTTACTTCCTAACAGGAGTTTTCTGCGATATCATACCTTGTGTTATGTGTTATCTATTTTCATGAATGTTTCCATTATGCTTACATATTAAAGAACTTATGATATGATTTCATATACATAAAGAAAGATGAACAGTTAGATAAGATCATTTACAAACTGATGATTAAGGGTTAATGGGCTAACCAAGAAAAGTTATAGAGGTACTAATTCACCCCTCCCCTCTCAGTACATCATTCCAATATAATTCCAACAAATGCTATCAGAGCTAAGTCTCTCTCTTGAAAATCTTAAAGACTTGAGAGAAAAGATCGGAGAAATGGACAAGTTTAGACTGGACATGACTATTGAGAAAGCAGTTATAGATGCAACTAAACTATGAGCAGTATAAGGAGGCGAGAATAAAATTGAGAAAATTTATTGATGAAAGAAAGATTAGGGAAACCAGACTGAATGAGAAAGACTACAAAGAATTGGAAATACAAGATTACTTTGAAACAGTGGAATCATCAATGATCAAAGCTTCAGACGCATCAGTTGAAGAAATTACAGGTATACAAGAGATAAATCTACATCTAACTGATCAAATCAAAATGCTGGAAATTGGTCAAGAGGCTCAAATGGTGAAAATGATTGATGTCATTAATGATGCAAGAAAAGCTGAAAATGAAAGAACTCTAGCCATTGATGATAGGAGGAAAATTACAGAGAAACTACAAGAGAAAGAATCAAAGATTCTAAGACTCGCTGAGCATCACCATGAGGTTACCAACCAGATAATTCTTATGAGTCAAGAAGCAAACAGATTAAATACAGAACTCATTGAAACAATATAGATTATAGGTGAGATAAGAGAAGAGAACAAAAAATTGAAGCATGAAATCAAAGTCTAGAATCAACACAACAAATTAATTAAAAAGGCTGAGGATAGAAACAAAAGGATGGATGATTTTCTTGATGGACAAAGGAGATTCAACAACTACACAGGATTAGGGTACAATGAGAATGCTAAATCTTCTAATCAACCAAATCAGAGGAATGCTTTCACAACCCCAAGATCCAAGAAGCTATCATGCAATCACTGTGGAAAACCATGCCACACCTCAAACATTTGCAGAAGCAAAATGAAAGGTATTTCTCAAGCACAATCTACTTTTATTGGTAATTGCTATAAATGTCAAAAGGAAGGACACAAGGCACATGAGTGTAGATCCAAAGTGACAAATCCAAAGAGAAAAACCTATATGGACAAATATTGTCCTACATGAAAAATGAATGGGCATACACATAAGGAATGTTGGAAAAAGAACAAAAAGGCATGGACACCAAAGGGAATTGATAAAAGCTACAAACCAACAAGAGTAGGTAACTCATATGTTTGGGACTACAACACATGGGTAAACTACACAGCATGTGGAAGGTATTGTCATATTGTTGACAACTGTATGAAAAAGTGGACCAGAAGGTCAAGAGGTTGGACCAATCCAAGTATGGCATGCTTGCACTGTCATAAGGTTGGACATGTAATAAAAGATTACAAAGAACAACTGACAGACACAAGTACACATCCCAATGGAAATACCATTGATGACATCAAAAGAATGAGAAACAAGATGTGGGTAAAAGCCACAAACATTGAAGGTGCTGGAACAAGCAATGCAAATGGTGACACCCCATCCAATGGATCTGGTGACATCACTAAATCCAACTAGATTGCATAAGTAAGTATGGAACTACATTATGACAAGTTACATTACACATCGGTTCCATCACACATAGTTCATATTGTAATATTAGCATGAATAAAGATGCAATATATTGTTATTTACTAAACTATTGAAAAGCAACCATCGGTTATTGGGCACAATTTGCATCGGTGAACACACACAAAAAATTTAGTACTACTTACCAAAATGTATCGTTCATTACACAAGCTAAGTGTAAACTGACAAATATCGGTGAATGTTGAATCAACAAATGTTGTCTTCGCAACCTCACCGACAATCATCGGTGAAGTCTCCAAAACTGCTAGTTACCCTGACGCTTTGCACAGACACCGAAGATGTTATGAATGTCTCTACCAAAAAAATCAGTCTTCATATACTAATGAGTTGGTAAGTATTAATGACAACTTAGGGTGCAAAAAGGTTATAAAAGCCCGACAGGTAAACTCATTTTTGCACCCATGATTTTCAAGTAGAGCAGAGCAGACCAAAGTGATTTAAGAGAAATTTAGAAAGTGACCCAGTAGAAATCAATTTGACATGAAGCATTCACATTCACAGGCAATCACAGAGAATCCGTAAGTAATAACACTCACCGACCGCACTATTTTATTTATGATAAGCCATAAATTTGTGCAAATAAGATGGAATCAACTTCTAGAGTTGAGAAAATTAAAGTTGATAAGAAGAAATCCTTCAAGCTTATCAGAAAAGGAACATGTGCTGAACCTAAATACAAGTTACATCCTGAAATAGCTTCACAACCTGATGATTCTGGAGCATTCTCCTAAATCCCACCTAGGGTTTTACTGGTTGAGGACGTAAGGTCCTATATTCACTATAAGATCTCAAAAATAGGAGATTTAGACCTAGATAATGCCTATAGGACATTATGTGATGATGCTAGAAAGCTCAAAGAAGAGCACAAACACTTGGAAGTAAAGGGACTCACAAATGCACTGCATTTTCCTAAGGTCTTCAAAATAGAATGGATAAAGATTGTTCTTAGCAGAGTCCACAACAAGACTCTATGGCTAAACAAGCCAAAGCAAATAACAAAGGATGTTATTCACATGGTTACTGGTTATCCTACAACTGATAAACCATAGGCTCACAAGCACCCATCTCTGGCAGAAGTGGAAAAACTGACTGGTGCTAAGTCAGATAAAAGAGTACTAAAGGTCAACACCATTACCGACGTAGAGCTGAAGTTTGGAGCATGTGTTTTTGGATATAAGATCTTCCAAGAAAGCAGAATGAATAGCATATCTAGTACTGATATGAGCACAGCATACAAGATTATCAAACAGGGGAAGAAGATGGATCTTGCAGAGATCCTGCTACATCAATTTGAGGAGAACATGTGCACAATAAGGTCTTCAAGGACAAACACTTGTAAGTTTAGCTCCCTTATAATGTGCATATTCTTTTACTTTGAAGAATACTTTCCTTCCATTGGAAAAGTTACATGGGACACAAGCAGACCCATAACCATTTAGATAGGTGAATTCATAGAATCACTAGGAACATATTTTGATAATGTCATGCATGAGTATTTCAAAACCATAAAGGAAATGTTGCAAGAAAGAACTAGAATTCCTGAGAATCTGATAGAGGAACACCGAGAAGAAATATGTTTCATGGTAGATACTGATTTCACATACATACAAGCAGTAGTTCCAAGGAAATCATGGCTTTCAAAATTCAATTATGAAATCAAAATAGGATTAGCCAATGAGTGCATTAAGGCACTGTTAAATGAACCAGTAGACAACAAGCAACTAAGATTTGGTACCTATGAAGAGGCCAAACAGAAGATTAAAACAAATCTTGT
>MU226316.1:3624651-3645305 GCA_018584345.1 Thuja plicata
ATCATATCTTGTGTTATGTGTTATCTATTTTCATGAATGTTTCTGTTATGGTTACATATTAAAGAACTTATGATATGATTGCATATACATAAAGAAAGATGAATAGTTAGATAAGATAATTTACAAATTGATGATTAAGGGTTAATGGGCTAACCAAGAAAAGTTATAGAGGTACTGATTCACCCCTCCCCTCTCAGTACATCATTCCAATATAATTCCAACAACCTAAACTTAAGAATCTAGTTGTTCTGGAAAATGTTGAACACATGAACCCTAAGTAAAAACTACCTCCAGTGATAGCAAAAAAACCTAATAAGATGGGAGCTCTAACATCAATTCCACCAAGGGTTATCTTGATTGAATATGTGTGAGTGTTCATTCATTGTAAAGTTGAAGATATATGCGAAGCTGAGATTGATGCATCATTTCAGAAGTTGTGTGTGAATAGAAAGCTGAAGGATGACTATATTCATTTGGAAACCAAAGGTTTGACACATGCCCTTTACTTACCGAAAGTATTTAGAATAGAGTGGATGAGAATGGTTCTTAGTCAAGTTCATGATCAATTCATGTATCTTGACCAACCAGTGAAGATAACAAAAGATTTCCTACAAATTGTAACTGGTTACCCGATTGGAGATAAGCCAAAGTATATAAGATAGATTAAGAATGATAAATTGAGTGAATTTACCAAGGAAAAGTGGGATGGAAGAGGTCTGAAAATATCTACTATTGAAGACCCTGAGCTAAAATTTGCGTGCAATATAATATCCTACCGAGTGTTTCAATCTTCAAGAGTTGACAGCGTACCATGTGGAGTAATAGATTTGGTGTACAATATTGTGAATAAGAACATGCATATTGATATTTGTCATATTTTGTTGAAGCAATTAGAAAATAACATGAATACCATAAGGAAATCAAAGACAAACACTTTGAAGTTTGGATCATTACTGGTATGCATATTTTTCTATTTTCAGATTTTCTTCCCATCGATTGGTGATGTTACATGTAGTGTTGAAAATCCTATCATATATCAAATAAATGATTACATTTTGAGCCTAGGTGAAAATCTTGACATGGTAATGAATGAATACTTTTTCAAGTTTCAAGCTAAGATTCATAAGAAGTTCGGGATTCCACCCCAATTAGCTGATAAATTTCATGACACTATTTTTTTTGAAGTGGACACTGACACATGCATTGTCAAGGTAGTTGAGACAAGGAGTATCTAGTTACAACCTTTGGGATACGAGATGGACATAGACATTTCATCTCAACCAATTGAGATTTTGTTAGAAAATCCTATTGACGGGAGAGCCAACAGATATGGCACTTATGAAGAGGTTAAAGAGAAGAGAAAACAAGACATCCTAATACCTAAATCCCAAAGGAGGACAAATAAAATGATGGAGAAATTATCAAAGAATCTTAGAGTTGATGAAGAAGAAGATGAGGCTAAACCTTCTGACACAAAAGGAAATAATTCACAAGAAATGAAGGCCTCGCCGAGTACTAATACTACTAGACCAAACACAAGGTCCACAGCTACACTAAGAGAAAAAAGGAAATCATAAGTAGAAGAACCAAATGATAAAACATATGTGAGAAGTAAGAAAGATACCATTTGGACAAGGAGAAAATTGAATTTACAAGAAGAAAGTGAGACCGATACTGAAGATATATGAAAACATAAGAATATAAGCACAGGTGGATTGCAAATGACTCTAGATGAGTCACTTGAGTCACTTAAGATAAATGGAGGAATTATGGGAGTCATATATATGAAGTATAATGACCAGAATGAAGAAGATAAAGCCAAGATATAAGAGGCAGTTGTTTTCACTTTTTACAAGTTCAAGATCACATCGATTGAAGTTATTAACCATCTATCTACTAAATTGTATAATAAAATTGATGCTAGATGGAATTATGCATTGAATATTGAGAATAAAATGAGGAATAGATCCCTAATTCTAGCTCAACCCATAGTGTCCGTAATTGAGATAAATAAGATAATGAAGAACTTCTCCAACAAATTTCTTATCAAAAGTAGATCTTTAAGGATCATGCTTGGAGAGTTAGAGAAAGTACAAAATGAGAGCAATGACCAATGGAGAGAACTTATTTCTTATACATGGAAATTGAGATAGAAAAGGATCAATCTACCAAAGATCAAGGTAAGGAAAATCCTATTGATCTTACATTGGATAAAGATGACATGTTTATTGAAGATATTATAAGGAAGGACCCTGCCACCAAAATTGTTAAAGATAAAGATGTAATGATAGAAAAGGAAACAGAGACTGAACAAATTAATACTATTGATTATGCCAATGTAACCATATTAGAGGAAGTGCTAGAACAAGTCAAAGAGTATTTGGATGTTGATATCGTAATGTCTAATGTTGCAACTGATACTAAGGAGAGAGGCACTGAACTACCTAAAGAAAAAGAACAAGGAGAATCTGAGGAGCCTAAGGCCACCGAGCCTAACACAGAATAGAACACCAAGCCACCTTCTATGGAGAACACCACACTACAACAAGGGGGAGTCATTGGACTTACCAAGGATCAAGAAAAGGAAAAGACAAAAGAAAAAAAGAAAGAACAGAAGGAAGAAGAAAAGACAGAAGCAAAGACCAAAGAAAAGCAATAGGAAAATAAAGAGGAGTCATTTGTAACTAAAGGTAAAGACAAGAAATAATAAATGCAAGCTAAAAGTGTATTTGATGCTACTGAGACTACATCTGATGCATTAAAGGAATCACTTTCCACAAAATTATCTACTAGTGAAAGTATGATGATCAAGAAGAAGAAAGTTCATGATGAAAGTTCATCAGAAGAGCATGGAACTAAAATTGATCAAAGATATTCTAAAGAATATTGCACTAGACAAGGTATCTCTTTTTGAAGCATGTACTGACATGGAGAACAAGTTGTCTGATATTATTTTTTTATTTCAGCAATTTTGTTCCATTTCACAATTCCTTAAGGATATCAAGGAGCAAGAGGAATCTATTGAACAAGAGCTGGCCGAATAGCTAAAGAGCATATCAACTGAGCCTATATATCTTATAGGCATTTTACTCAAAGGTCAAACAATTAATGGGATGATAGAAAGAGATAAGAAATGAAAAACACAAACTAAGGATGGAACTTCTTGAGCTGTAAGCAATTCTTATTCCCCACCTGGAGTCAATGAAAAATCATTTGAAGAAGGCCAAGGAATTGGTCGCTACTCCCAATGGCAGTTCATTAAACACTATTATTGGCATGGCAGTTGATGTTTCTACATAGCTTGTTGTTATGAAATCACTGAAGGACACATGGAAGGCAGCCCTAGCTGATGCAATGACTAAGTTTAAACACATTTTTTACAAGATGTCTCTAGAAGAAAGAATAAGTATTGTTTTGGCATGTTTGTCAAAAAAGAGGGATACATAAGGATAGTTTGATATATAAATATGGATAAGTATATTTACATAAGGGAGATATAAGTATTAAATTTTGAGAAGAATTCTCAAAGGCAGAGTCATAATTTTTTTTGAATTTTTGAAAATTTTGATGATTATAAAGTTTTTTACAAAATGCCAAACTAATGTCAAAGGGGGAGATTGTTACTCCTAAAGTGATTTTTGTTGTCATTATTTTTTTGCAAAGTCATATTATTAATCAGTGAATGTAATCAAAGCATGTAAGTATAATGTAGGAGACATGGTCGGTAAAGGCAATCAAGATAGCCATTGAGCATCAAGAGAGCTACACATACCGAGTCATGCAAAGACAGTTACCAAGAACTCATAGGCACCAAGAAGAGAGTTCAGAGTTATCGAGTAAGCACAAGTATGTTACCAAGTATTCTAGAGCCAACATTTCAATTGAATTTAGATACATTGAATCTAGACATAGTGCAAGGAGAAATTCACAGAATTCAAGGTGAGCATTAGTTGAATCAATGGGATTCCAAACACATGATTGAACATGATTGCGGGGCAGATCCACCAATGAAGTTTTAGAGGGCACAAGACATTGGAGATGTAACCAAAGTTTAACCACTTAATCTCTACCATGTAATGATGTTTCCCTACATTTGGTTAACTTCCTAAATTATAGTTAACCGCCTAGAAATTGTATAAGAGATTTGATTGAAAGTATGAGTAAGTTGTTGTTATAAAAGTTCAAAATTTGATGTTGATGAAATTTTTGCGATGAGAAGCGAAGGAGACAAATGTAGAAGGAAGAAGATCTTATAATACTAAGCTACTAAGTGCAGAATAAGGTAACATATTTAGTGATCATAATGAGTCTGGACAACATTTGATGGATGCATTTTTATTAGACATTTTTGTACTAAATTTTCTTGTAATCAGAGAAGTACAAATCACATTTGTGGGTAGGCCCTAACAGGTCTTTATATTTTGTAAATCCTTTGACAAGGTACATCTCCTAGATTAGAGATTGTAAAATCCTTTAACAAGGTAGACTGAATAAGTCTTTTGTACTCTTAACCGAGTATTATACTCCTAACAGGGTAAGCTATCAAAAGTAGCTAACATTGTATCTCTAACCGAGCAACCTTTATACTTCAATAGTGAAATATTGTGGGTGTCATTCCTACCATAGTTTTTTCCTATAACAAAGGATTTATGCATGACCAAAATCATTGTGTTATGTGTTGCGGATTTTATGATTTGGGTTATTTGCTTTATATTCATATTATATAATGTAATCAGCTCAGTAATTGATCAGCTTGTATGCTTAAAAGTTTTAAGGGTACTAATTCATCCCTCCCCTCTCAGTACTTAACTTTCCTAAGTTATTCCAACAAATATATCAGAATTTTTCCAATGTTAGAAGGAGAGATGAAGAATGTCTAAAAGTTCACACATATTTGATGATGTAAGTAATTATCATCCAGAAGTATATTTTGAACCTTATCTATGCTTAGATAGAACCAAGTAATAGATAGGTGTCACCATAAAATCTTCACCTCTCAGATGTTGTTACATTATTGCTATCTTAGAGAAAACCTAAATGTGTTATAATAGGATGAATGCACTCACAAAGGTTAGAAAAACAAAATTTTCTTATGGGTTTTTTAAAAAACCATGGGAGCATAAGTCACTACAAGAAAACATAGCACAAATAACATGATACAAATATATTATTCCAGCAACACCATGAGATTCAAAAGGGCAGATATAACTACACACAATATGTGCATGAAAATCATATCAATGAAAGCAAACAACTGAATAGAATTTATAACGGTGAGAGTGATATGAAAATCAAAACAATGCAGATGACAATAGTTGATTGATGATATTGAAGGGTTCCATTATTGTTACAAAAACAATTAATGCCTGGAGAACATCATGGAATGATTATGACTAATATCATTTTCAAATGTATAGAACCAATAATATACAGTTGTGTTTTACATATTTTAATGAAATTTGTGAGGTTTTTTGGCAGTCAAAAGCATTTTTACGGTAAATCTCTACAACAATCAAAATCAGATATGGAACAATAATACTTTTAGTATGAATATTTAAATGCAGACAAAATATCAAAAGGGTCCTCAAAATATCAGTCATAGGGTTTTCCATAGGTCGTAATGGTTTTAAGATATATCTCATAAATCTCAGATATACCATCTGGGTAAATAAATATGAAATTTTAAGAAACCCCCATGGTCAAGTGAAGAAACAAACCTAGATCTAACTGTTTTTTCAAATGAAAATTTTAGAACTTGTAATGAAGTTATGAGTCACCAAAAAAAGACAAATAATCTGGCTTGAGAAATCCTTATTTGGGTATGTAATGTATAGACATATAAGGAAAATAAAACCAGACCAAGCATAGAGATAGAGATGCGGACCTTCATGGAGTAAATTTGAACAATGGAAAGGAAAAATCATTTGTGTTCTCTCACAAATATGTCTTTTTTAAAATATTTATGAATGTCAAAACTCTCAGAGTCTAAGTTTTGATTTACAGACTTGTGGAGTTTTTTAGCATTATTTTTATTCTCATGAACCTGTATCAACAAATCAAAGGAAAAATGCCCAGATTCCATTTTGAGAATCAAAACCCTCAATGAAGTATGAGCCTGACATGGAGTACATAATACAAATAGGTTAAAAAAATCCATAGCCATGTAGATTATAAGGATAAATGCAAGTATGGTTTCTTTTAGTTCTTTACATTATTCCAGGTGCTTATTTAAAAAAAAAATTCTTGTTTTAAAGGACAAAACCTAAGAATTAATCTATATGTAAAAGAAAACCCTTGAGAATTAGGGCTCATAATATATAGGAAATGCAAAGATATACCTATGAAATAAAGCATAGACATCTCAGCAATGGCATACATATTGGTTTGAACAAAACTTTCCATAGAAGACACAAAAAGCATCCAAATCCATGTGAAATACATCAAAACCCTAGCTCTGATGTCCTTGGCGATGCCTAGATAGGAGACTTCAATAAAAGATGAAGTAATAAAATGAAAATGAGTGAGAATTTGGGGTTCATATGTTAGTAATAACTGAGAGGGGGGTGAATCAATGGCCTCAAAAATATTCCAATAATCAACCCATAAACTTAGTACCATAATTTAAGCCTCTAGTTATCTTCAGTCCTATAAGATGAATGCCTCCAAATAATTTTATCAAATTACTACTACTCAGAATGCTTTGTAAGACCTTCTACTGTATGTTTACTGAATAGTAGTCTATTAATTT
Organism: Thuja plicata; assembly: GCA_018584345.1. Taxonomy (NCBI): domain Eukaryota; kingdom Viridiplantae; phylum Streptophyta; class Pinopsida; order Cupressales; family Cupressaceae; genus Thuja; species Thuja plicata. Next base: position 3,631,400 of record MU226316.1, read on the forward strand.
CCTGAAAGACAGTAAATTATCTAGAGTATACCGATCAATCCAATTAAGTTAAGTGTAATGCAAAACACTAAAGTAATGACTCATAAACACATTGACACATGGATTTTTAATGTGGAAACCATGTTAAGGGAAAAAACACTTGGTATCGATAACCCAGAATTTTCAATCTTCTGAAGTGAGCTCGGTGAAGAGCCAACCTTGTTAAAGGTTACAAACACATTGTTAGGTGTGACCTTGTTAGAGGATTTAAAAGTTTAGTCTGTCACTTGATATCGGGCATCTCTATGCTACCTTCCTTGATCAAACACTTACTTGGCATGTCAATAGGTATCTGGCATCTCATGCTATCTTCATGATCAAAATTTTTGATACTCCTTGGGATTTATCTCAATATAGAAAGGATCTTTAAATCCCGCTCAGTTAAGAGAATTTTTGAATCAATAGTTAAGCTAAAATAGTATGATCTATTCACATATACAACTTATACATATAGATTTTCAGATCTATTGTAATCTCATAAAACTATTCTGATCAATATATCTTGGTGTATACATTTTCTCCACTTTGATTCTACTCGGTGATGTTGTGCTCTGTTGCTCGGTGTCTGCAAAAAAATTTAGCTCTTTCCTCAGCTTGTTGATCGGGACTGTATGAAGTTTCTCTTCATCAGTTTCTCTTCAGCATCCTCTTTTCATGCATTCACCCACCACACCAATTCTTAATGAATTGAGTTGTCTCTTTATAGACATGATATCATCGTTGTTAGTTTCTTCATCTTCTTGATCTTGGCATGATCCACAATTCTTGCCAATTAGATTTAAAGAAAAACTCTTGTTTTATCTCGCTAAGATATTCTTGCCAACATGAAAAAATGGCTTTAAATCCATTACTTATCTCTGGCTTTATCTTGTCGATGAAAATCAAGATAACTACCAGTTAATTCTATATTTAGCTCTGCTAGCTAGATATTTTGTCATTTCTGAACTCAAGTTAATTTTGGTGTTTAACTCTTTGATAGCGTTGGTCAACACTCCAATTCACCTCAGGCTTCTCTATTGGTTTACACTATTTTTATGTATGTTGGTTATGCTTGTGATTCTTCTCATCAGTTTTCTTGCTTGGGCATCACTATGACTTGACTTTCGGTGATCTATGTCCATCGATGTCCACTGACCATCGGTGTTTGAAGTCATAATGTGAATGATTTTCTTTTATGCATTACTGAAAGAATAAAAAAATTCTCTTTGATTCTATGAAGTCTTTGACACTTTGATTATAACCAATTATATTATATCAAGTTGACATCAATGACAATACAATCTATTAACTGATTTAATGTCTTGCATTATCCTTCTGCATTTCGATGATCAACTTAACATCTTCAAACATTCAATTAGTTACATGTCAACAATCTCTCCCTTTGGCATTGATGGCAACATACTACATTATCATACTATACTATCACTAATACAATATAAAATATACAGTTTCATCAAGCTTTCCTAATGTAACTATTACAAATGTTTGGCTCTCGATAAGCTCAAAAATAGCTTAGATGTATTTCCTGCAAAGTGGTTGTCTTCAATCTTCAATCCCTTCTCTAGATAGATGTATCATTTGATATCTCTATTCTGATATGTGCTCTACCTTGACTATTCTTCTTCTTGATAATCTCTTTTTTCCTTTGACAGTAATCTTTCTTTTTTTCTCAACTCTCTCCCTTTGTTACTTCTCTCCCTTAGATGGATATTTCATAGGTAATCAATTTTTTCTCTCTTAGAATATTGATTAACTCTTCCTTCTGATTCTCAAGAACTTCACCTTATGGAGAATGATATAATCTCTCCCTTTATGATCATCTCTTCTCTTATATGATAATGAAAATCTCTCCCTAATGTTAAAGAGATAATTCTCTCCCTTTGTATAATAATGAGGTCCCTTTGTATGATAATGAGATCATCTCTCCCTTTGAAAACAATTCCAAATATAAATACTTCTCCTTGTTTTATAATCTATATCATGTTCCATCCCTTTGCATAATATATTCCTTGAATTTCCCTATCCATCAACAATACAATGTTCTGATTTTCGATGCAGATATGTACCTTGGAATGTACATATGTAGTAGTTGTTGTCCATCTTAGTGTTTGCATCAACATGACTGATCTTTAGATTTGGTATAGGCTGATGCAACCTCCTAATCAGATTACTGAATGATAGACAAGGGTTGGACCCCTAGTCTCTGTCTTAGGTACTCAAATATATCCTTCGATAATGGCTTGGTGAATATATCAGCTAACTGTTCCTTTGATTGAACATATTCTAGTGTCACTTCCTTAGCTTTCACTTGTTCTCTTAGATAGTGATACTTAATAGAAATATGCTTAGTCTTAGCATGCATGACTGGATTCTTAGAAATGTTAATTGCATTGGTATTATCACAATAGATAATTACTGGTTCAAGGATTTTCATAAGCATACCTTCTATAAATTGTTTGATCCATGCAATATTGGAGCAATTTGCAGCAAAAACCACATACTCTGCTTCTGCAGTAGAGTGAGAGATGCATCCTTGCTTCTTGTTGATCCATGTGACAAGTCTGTCACCCAGGAAGAATGCTCCTCCAATTGTTCTCTTTCAGTCATCAATGTTTCCAGCCCAATCAGCATCTGTATACACTTGTAGCTCAAATTTTCCTTCTCTTTTATACCATAATCCATATTCCTCAATGTTCTTCATATATCTCATAATTCTCTTGACAGTAGTCATATGTGATTCTTTGGGATTAGTAGATAATCTTACAACTATTCCAACTGTGTGTGCTATATCTTCCCTGGTGTGAACAACATACATCATTTTTCCAATCATTGATCTATATAAGGTCTAATTTACCTCATTGGATTTTTCTTCTTTTGTCAGCTTACATCTGGTAGCCATAGGTGTTCCAACTGGTTTGGAATCTTCCATCTTGAATATCTTTAGCACTTCCTTGATGTATTTGGACTCAGTGATGTATATGCCTACATCTTGTTGAAGAATTTGTAGACCAAGAAAGAATTTGATCTCTCCAAACATAGACATTTCAAATTCCTTTCTCATTTCATTAGCAAAGGATTTGCATAACAATTCATTTCCCCCAAAAATTATATCATCAACAAAAATTTCAACAATCAGAATATTACCATCGGTATCTTCTTTTAAGTACAGATTGTTATTTTTACTTGTTCTAAAGAAATTTGTGCTAATGAGATATGAGTGAAGTATTTAATACCAAGCTCTCAGTGCTTGTTTCAATCCATACAAGGCTTTATGTAGTCTACATACCATGTTTCTCTTGTCTAGATCAACAAACCCTTCTGGTTGTTCAATGTATACCTCTTCTTCTAGTATTCCATTTAGGAATGCAAATTTGACATCCATTTGGTATACCTTGAACCCTTCAAATGCAGCATAAAAAAATAATATTCTAACTCCTTTTAGTCTAGCAATGGGTGTAAATTTTTCTCCATAATCAATACCTTCTTCTTGTGCATATCCCTTGCATACTAATCTTTCTTTGTTTCTAGTGACTTCTCCATTCTCATTTAGCTTGTTTTTGAATATCCATTTGGTACCAATGACATTCTTGTCATCTGGTCTCAGTACTAGTGTCCATGTGTTGTTATTCTCAATCTGTTCTATTTCCTCATTCATAGCACTGACCCATTCTTCATTCTCAAGTGCATTGTTAACATATTTAGGATCAAAATCACAAAGTAAACATCTAGTGTTAAGTGACTTACTTCTTGTTCTTGTTTTGGCCTTTTTGTTTCCTATGATTTGATTTTGTGGATGATGTCTTCTGACATACTTGGCAAGTTTCTGTTCAGATCTGTGTTCATCATTCTGATCATCTTCTTCACCTTCATTCTCATCTCCAATGTTTGGAACATCATCTTGAGGATTATCCTGATTGTCAGTAATTGCAGCTTGATGCTCGACTGTAATGTTTTGATGCTTGGGAGAAACACACTATTTCTCAGGTAGAGTGTCAGGTTCTATATAAACAAACCTGTTGTAGTCCTCTGGTTCCTTTTTTCTTTCCTTATCATTCTTTTTCTGCAAATTCATCTATTTTCACATTTGCACTTTCAATGATTTTTTTAGATGACTTGTTAAAACATTTATAAGCCTTGATTTTGGTTGAATACCCTAGGAAGATACCTTCTTCACTTTTGCAGTCAAGTTTTCCATTTCTATCATCCTTCAATATATAACATTGACTACCAATGATTCTGAAGTAACTTAGATTGGGTGTATGACCATACCAAAGCTCATAGGGTGTCTTCTTTGTTTCCTTCATTTGTACAATGTTTAATGTGTATACAATAGTACTGATAGGTTCCCTCTATAAATTTTGAGTGATGTTTTTCTCAATCATCAATGTTCTTGCACAGCCAACAATTGATTTGTTTCTCCTTTTAGCAATTCCATTTGGTGTCCTTGGTGCAGAAACCTATCTTTTAATTCCACGCTCATTGCAATAGTCAAAGAATTCTTTTGAAGTAAATTCCCCTCCTCTATCTGACCTTAAGCATTTTAGTTTCTGTTCACTTTGTTTTTCTACCATTTCTTTATACCATTTAAACATCTTAAATGCTTATGATTTATCTTTTAGAAACATGACTATCATTATTCTAGAAAAATCATCAACAAAGAGAATAAAATGCCTATCTCCATAGTAGCTCATTGTCCTCATGGATCCACATAGATCTGTATGGATTAATTCTAGAATTGTAGTAGATGTATGGGTTTTACTCTTGAAACTAGACTTTGTCATCTTACTTTTTTTACAATTCTTGCACATGATATGCTCGAGCTTAGTCATGCTCGGTAAGCCTCTAACATTCCTTTTGTTGCTTATCTTTATCATGTTATCAAAGTTCACATGACACAATCTTTTTTTCCACAACCATATGTCTTCATTTCTAGCCATTAAATAAGTGGTGTTAGTGTCATCAAGATAGAAAAGGTTACCTTTTGTCTGCTCACCAGTACCAATAAATCTTCCTGATTCATTGTATATCTTTGCCTTCTTATTTTCAAATGCTACTCTGTGACCTGAATTTTTCAGCTATGAAACACTTAACAAATTATAATTCATTCCTTTTACCTAGTAGGCATTTTCACATTTTATCAGTTTATTCAACATTATGGTTCCTTTACCTTCAACTGGACAAGGTGTATCATTTCCAATTCTCACTGAACCACCATTATAGTATTCAAAAGTCTCAAACTTTTGTTTTTCACTGGTCATATGGTGAGTCCAGCCACTATCTATGATCCAGACATCCTTCTTACTAACTTTAGATATGAGTGTAGTTTCTACATACCTTTCTTCATCTTCATCTGAATCATCCTTCATGGCTACAAATACCATCTTGATGTCTTCGTTTGATTTTGTGTTGGTGTCATCAACTTTGTTCTCAGCTAGGTAACAAGCTGTGTGTGTAAGATTAACAGCTTCATGAAATTAGGATTAGAAACAACAACTCTATGGAAAGAAAATGCTATTTAATATAAGAATTGAAGTTTAAAACCCATGACATCTCATGGTTCTCTATCTAAGCTTTGTTAAGAGAGCTCTTAGTCTTAATCTCTCCCAAGGACAATCCTAGAATGAGAAATAAATGATAAACAATGCTCTAAATCTAGCTCAAAATGCTCTTAGATGTGTTAGAAAACAACAAATGCTCCTAAACATGATATACTAAATGCTATGCCAATGCTGAAATATGATCAAAATATCTCAAATGCTCTCCAAATGCCTATAATAAGGATGCTTTTGCTCTTGAAATTCTTCGATCCCAAACACAAAGGAAATGGCTTGTATTTGTAGCATTTTCCCAAGGGTAGGGGGTAGAGTGAGTTGATCATGATTAAACTTTAATTAAGTCAAAAGCTTTGAGGTGTTCTCAAATGGAAGGAAAGTTGGTTGGTTGTCTCAAAGAAATTAGGAATTAAATAACTCAATCATTTAATTAATTTAGCCATGGAAGGGTGAATGGGTTGGATTTGATCCTTTTGATTTGAACTATACAATTAATTGATTAAAATCAATTGTATGATTTGATTAATCCCTTTAGGCTTGAATTTAATTATTTGATTTCATGATTATTTGATCTTTTAATTTGATTTGATTTTTTTTCACTTGATTTGATAAATGTCCATTTGATTTGATCCATTTTAATGCATTGAGATGGTATTTTAAGGCATTTGGCTGAGATTTACAATTTTCAATGCTTGAGATACGTCTGGTCAATTTTAGGTGTCTACAAATGCCCCTCTTTGAATTGATGTGTGAAGCGCATTGATTCAAAGAAAGCTTGATTGTCCTGGTCGTTGATTTGATACTGGTGAACTGATTGACTGATATGAAACTCTGATATAAAACCCTAATATGAAATTATGATACAAAACTCTGATACGAAACTCTAATACAAAACCCTGATATAAAACCCTGATATGAAACTCTAATATGAAACCCTGATTGAAACCCTGATATGAAACTCTGATATGAAACCATGATATGAAACCCTGATTGATAAATTTTGATTTGATGCCTCACTGATAAAGTTTGAAATTTTAATGCCCCAGATTTGACATAAGATATAATGCAGAATCCCAGTTGGTTGATATGATGATACCCCCTCAGAAATGAAATCATATTGATCTTAGGTGTGAAAAAGTTGATGAGTACTGCTGATAGAAAAAGATCCAAGATGATTGCATTTCTAATAAACAATAATGCTGAAAGATGTGGAACAAATGCCCCAGTGTGCAAAATATGCAGATTTGGATTGACTGGGTCAAAAAAATCTCACAAAATAGGGTAAAATAGCTTAAATAGGTTAAAAAAACCCAAATTTACTATTCATTTTCACTTTTTACTATTGAGATTTTGCTCTGAGCCTCTGACGATTGACAGTGATGGTGGTCCCCATTCGAGAGCATAGGTTCGAGCAAGTGCACCGATATCAGAGACCTCCTGACTACGGGCCTCCGGTGAGTGGTTCAAACTCTCCTAGTGCATTTATTGCTCCTTAAATAGCATTTAATACATGATTTTAATGCTTTCAAAGGTACATTTTAGTGAAAAGCTGCGTAGGATAGATAAAGAGCCTCTTAGGGCCTAGAAAAGCCGCCTCTGCACGTTAAAAAGCCGCGTAGTAGCAATCCTTATCCGCCTAAGAATTAGGGCAAAATTTGTAACCCAAATATCCAAAATCCGCCTAAAAACCCCTAGTTTTTAAAAGCCACTTATGGTATTTAAATAATCATGTAGGACTTTAAAAGGCCGCCTGATTATCCAAGCGCTGCCTCTAAGGATTAAAGTGTCACGTTTAATGATTTAAATGTCACAGGGCTTGAAAAGCCACGTACACTTATTAAAGTGCCGCCTACCATAAAGTTTGAAATTTGAGATAGAAAATAGATGAAGTCCTTTCTATCGATCATCCAGATAACTCACTTAGATTCCAAGCTAGAAAATGTTCGTCCAAATAATCACTTAGTGTTTATGATATTAGAAAAGTCATATTGATGAATGGTTGATAGGTCAATCAGATTTGATTAAAAATTATTACAAATTGTCCTTGTGTCTCACGATATAGAGGTTAGGAGCAATAGGTTGATGCACTCAAGTTAGATCAAAGATATATTTAATGTGTTTGAGTAACGTAGAATGGTTCACTAATAGAAAGACTAAAATGATTCACTTTGTTTCAAAATGTAGGAACATTACAGTAAGTCGAGGGTATGGGGTGTAGCATCTTGGATTTTCAATTTAGTTGATGAGTTTATAGCACCTGAGCGGTGGACTATCGAGACATGTGGTCTCAGTTTCCTTCTAGATCTCCCTCGGTTTTAGCTGAACCAAGATCTTTTGACAGCTATGGCACTCTAACCATAATACATTTCATCTACCCCTCAGCGAGATGAATATCACACCCGAGGATGTTTATAGATTATTGAGGTTCCCAACTCATGGAGAGCGGGTATATTATGATTCAGTTTATGATAGTAGTGTATGCAGACGGGTGTTTGGAGACAACACCATTGCTGATGATTGTATTACTTGGGCACATTTTTCCTCTTTTCCCACTTTTCCAGCATTGTTAGGAGTTGTGATTGGAGGATTACTTCTTCCAGATAGGAGAGGACATGGCTTTGTGGTTGGATGGGGCCAGATTTTGGAGGACTTGATTGCACATCCGCGAAGATTTGATTGGGGTTCTTGCATATTAGCTCAATTATATCATGATCTGCATGAGGTTGTTTATAGGCACAGTGCAGCTCTTTCTACAGGTGCAGTGGTATTATAGTTATGGACTTGGCAGCATATCCCTATTACAAGACCAGTTTCAGCATGAGTGCAGGTCCATGGATATCCATATGCATTTTTGTATGATGGCATGGTTGTCCAGCATCGTCTGGGCAAGGTTGAATTTTGGAGACGGACTATAGATGATATAGATCAGGTCGTATGGAGGCCATATCTACATTGTGAGAGCTGGTTAGAGGATGATGATGAGCTACCATATTTTTTTTCTCCTTGATGGATGATTGGTCGATCACCATTAGTTATTGAGATATTTTTCTTTGGGAGAGTCCTCTGTCAGTACGGATGAGTTTAGGACATGCCTCAGGGTATGGCACTTTATGCTAGGGTACAGGCAAAGAGATCAATGTGGGCGGAATAGGTGGACTATCAATTGGCCTATTTACAGATTGATCAGCTAGGTTATGCTATGTGGGATATGATGACACATGTTGCAGATGCAGGCATTTCGGCTGAGTATTGAGGGTGGTTCATGCGACATCATTTTGTCAGAATCACAGATCCAACAGAGCCTATTCCTGATTTGGATGAGCTTTCAGATGATGATGGATATGATGGTGATGATGGTGATGATGGAAAGAGGCTACAGAGGCAGAGGGTTTAGAGGGCACCTAGGGCACCTTGAGTACAGAGAGTTGCAAGACCTCGGATGAGAGGTGGACATGTTAGAGGCCGAGGGGGTGGATTCAGGTAGCCTAGACAGAGATTAGCACAGGCATAGGTACCTCAAGGTCAAGATCCTTTGAGATTTGGTGTAGATTGGGCTAGACAGAGACACAGACGTGTCCATGTGGCCAGACAGGTTCTAGTGCATGAACAGATTCCATAGGTTGATCCATAGAGCAACATGACACCGGTGATACTATAGGTACTATTAGCACCACAGGCTCCTCTAGCATCACAGGAACCTCTAGTTCCTCCCATTGTGGATGGTTTAGTGCAAGATATTTTGGGTTTACAGGTAGGGATGACTGCAATGACTATTTGATTGGATCAGGTTTCTACTATGTTGCAGTAGTTTCTGACTACTCTGGCTCAGTTACCTACCAGTGCGAGCACTAGTCAAGCACCTCCTAGTACACAAGATAGAGCAGTTGATAGGGATGATGATGGTGCATGGGGTTCAGGCACAGGCATAGTTGGAGATGGATTAGGTGCCCCTGCTGGGTCATGAGACAAATTTGGGATCCATGATATCTTGATATGGCATTGATGATGTATCATATGTATTTTTGATCGGGACTTTGATGTATGGATAATTTTGTTGATGTACCTTTGATGTATTGATTTATGTTATAGACATTGATGATGGACATTTATCTATGATGATCTTTGATTCCTCCTTTGATGATGTTATGAGATTTCCTTTTATGCATATCTATATGTTTCTATGATGCATTTGCTTCTACTATGCTATCGATGCAATGTCTCAGAGTAGGACATAGATAAATGGATGCAAATGATGTTAATGCAACTTTGTTCTATATACTTTGCTGATTTAACCATGATGTATGGATGTATGCAATGCAATGGATGCAATACTTAGTGCTACGATAAATGAATGCAACTATCTTTTTGATTTTTTGGATGTATGCAATTTTAATTTATGATATGCAATTCTAAATGATACGGATAAATGAATAATGAATAATGTTTCTTTTCTTTTCTTTTCTCTTGATATGAATATATAATGAATAATGATTAATGATTATGAATGCAAAGGAAAATTTCATATTGATGACTTGAAACCATTAAATTGATGATGTGTTGTCAACTTTATTCCCCCCTTGTTCTTGGAAAATTGCTAGAAAGGAAAGCCATTTTAAAACTAACTTGGAGAACGCAAAAAAATCTAACATGAAAATCTAACATGAAGATGCAATTAAACTAACATGAAGATGAAATGCAACTAATTGTCCTTGAGGTTTGCGAAAGAAATGCAAACTGAGATATATTTTCATCATAGAGAGTTGTGGAACTAGGAGTCGATATAATCCTTATTGGTGCCACTGCGACCATAAGAATGTGAATATGACTTTCTCTCATGTGGAACCCCTTCTACGAAACCAAGTACAACCCTCACTAGTTGAATGACCAACTATGGGAGTATGAATACCGGTTTAATCAGATTCAATGTTGCAAGTGGATGTTGGTATTAAGATATGGAAAATCTAAATAGCCAAGGTATCTTTTTGCATGAACAAACAAGTGTTAACCCTCCTTCCCCTATGAATGTCTTCTATGGTTCTTTGATGACCATGTCCTGAGACTAATTCACACAAGTTAAAGAATCTTCCTCAAAACAATCATTCAGAAGCTTAAGAAAACACCATGTCTCTATTATTGCCAATCTAGTAGAAACATCATCGATTAGCTAAAAAGAACATGAATTGGAAAAGTCAACTTATCAAAAATTTCCAAGTGTTTGTGAAATGTATCAAGATTTTCAAATAAGAATTCTAGACAATGTAATCATTTAGGGTGTGTTAATTTTTAATCCTGATAAAATAACTCAATGAAACTCAAGGATTATTTTATGTGATCGAACTGTTTAGGGTTGAACAATGATATTCATCAAAGGTTCCAAAAATCTCTCTTCTGAATCTGAAAGTCTACTTCTGATGTGTGACCAAGATGTTGCACTATTGAATCTGTTTGGTACCAAAAATCTATGATGCGTGCCCCCAAGTGATAAATGTGACCAATGTGAAACTTAGGGCAACTGAACCTAGAAGGTGACAAAAATGCAGCTCTAAGACTTCATTAGGACGATGCATAAATTATGGATGCAATGAGGATATGGACAAGTGAGATGAAGAAACGCAATATGTACAAATGCAACTAGGAAAGACCTAAGGGACAAAAGGCACCTGTTTCCAAGTTTTCACCTCTTGGGTTTATTGCTCTTTTTCTCTTTTTTTGCTACCAATGGTGCCTATTGCTTGGTTTTCACCTCTTGGGTTTATTGCTCTTTTTCTCTTTTTTGCTTTTTTTGCTACCAATGGTGCCTATTGCTAGGTTTTCACCAAGGCACTTTTTTCTCTTTTCTAAATGTTTTTGGCTTTTGAACTTTCTGATTTTTTTGTATTTTGATCTTTTCTCATTTTTTTGGTATTTTTGAATTTTTCCATGTACAAAGGTGATGCTGACACATCTGATACTCTCAACTTATACTCTTTTCGCTGATACTCTTTCCTCTGAATCAGGTGTGGAACATCTTAAGATGAATTTTATTGATAGGTTCTTGCAATTCATCACCATCACAATCGGCCAATTTGTAGGTCCCCGTTCCAAACGAAGAAACAATGACAAAAGGACCAAGCCAATTTGCTTCCCACTTTCCTTTCTTTTCTCTATCAGCCTGATTTTTTGGATTTTCTCTCAATACTAGATCTCATACTTGAAAGGTTCTTGGTTTGATATGCTTGTTATAGATCCTTGAAAGTCGATTATGATACACTTTCAAATGATCATAGGCTTGAGTTTGATGTTCCTTCAACAATTCCAATTGTTGAAGGCAGGCAACTCTATAATCTTCATCCGTGATTAATCCATGCAATGAGACTCTTAGGGATGGTATTTCAACTTCTAAAGGTAGAACAGCTTTGGCCCCATAAACCAATGAAAAAGGTGTAGCTCTTGTCGGGGTTCGAATACTAGTCTTATAGGCCCATAATGCTGGATTGATTTGAAGATGCCAATCCTTTCCTGACTTGCCAACGGATCTCTTAAGGATTTTAAGGATATTCTTGTTGGTAGCTTCTGCTTGTCCATTACCTTGGGGATAGTAAATGGATGAAGAGTGATGTGTAATATGGAATTTTTCACAAAGTTCATCAACATCTTTGTTCTTAAACTATTTTCCATTATCCGTGATGATGGCATGAGGAATACCATATCTGCAAATGATATGATTTAGGATAAACATGGAAATTTGCTTCCCTGTCGTAGTTGATAAAGGGACAGTCTCAACCCATTTAGTGAAGTATTCTATTGTCATGATTATGTACTTGTGTCCATTTGAAGAGGGTGGATAAATCATGCCAATTAAATCAAAGCCCCATTTATAGAATGGCCATGATGTGACAAAAGAGTGTAATTCTTGTGCTGGTGCATGGATCAGGTCTCCATGGTATTGAAATTTTGCACAAACTTTGACATATTGACAAGCATCTCTTTCTAAGGTTTTCCAAAAGTACCCCATAGGTAGGATTTTCTTAGCTAGGTTTAAACCACTCAAATGTGACCCATAAATCCCCTCGTGGACGTCTTTTAAAGATAATTTGGATTCATCTTCCTCTAGACATCTAAGGAGTGTTCTGTCAAGACCTTTACGATACAATGTGTCAGAAAGGATGGTATAACGGGCCACTTGTCTTATGAATTTTTGCTTTTGAGCATGGGTTTGGTCTATAGGTAGGGTTTGATCTTTTAGGTAGGCATAGATGGGTCCATACCATGGTGAGTCATATCCATGTAAAAGGGAAATAATTTGGGTATCAGGTAGGTCAACTGTTGCTTTAACCAATTCTTCCACCAAGAACTCATACTTTTCATTTTGATTAGGCGTTTGAAGTAAAGATGCCAAAGTAGCCATTGCACCCGCTACTCTATTCTTATCTCTTAGAATTTGTTCAAAAGTAATCAAAGAAAAGTACCATTTCCAATCATCCACCAATTTCTTGTAAGGCATTAGTTTTTCATCCTTGGTATTATATTCATCATTAACTTGATCAATGACTAATTGAGAGTCCCCATATACTTGTAATGTTGTGACATTCCATTCCAAGGCCATCTTGATTCCTATGACCAAAGCTTCATACTCTGCTATATTATTGGTGCAAGGGAACATTAACTTGTAAGATTTTGGGATTGTGTAACCTTGTGGTGTAATCAAAAGAATGCCTGCTCCACTACCATTTTGGGTATAAGATCCATCAAAGTATAAAGTCCATGTCTTAGCTTCTACATTCACAATTTCAGAATTTGGGAATTCTACTTGCATAGGATGTGTAGATTCTTGAGGATATTCAGCCAATTGATCGGCTATAACTTGACCTTTGATTATTGTCCTATCAACATATTCAATGTCGAATTCACTAAGTACCATGACCCACTTTCCAATCCTTCCAGTTAAAGTTGTTTTGTTAAGTAATTATTTTAAGGGATCAATCTTAGCTATGAGCTTCACCTTATGCAACAACATATAATGTCTTAACTTTTGAGAGGCAAATACCACTACTAGGAAAGCCCTTTCCATGAAGCTATAGTTTAACTCATATTTTATCAATGTTATACTTAGGTAGTAGATAGCTCTTTCTTTTCCATCATCATCCTCTTGTGCCAATAAGACTCCTAAAGATCTTTATGTTGCTGAAATAAAGAGTAACAAAGGTCATCCTTGAATAGGTGACATCAAGATAGGTGGATTCATTAAGTATGTTTTCAACAATGTAAAGGCTTTATCACACTCCTCATCCCATGTGAAGATGGTGTCTTTATGTAGTAATCTGGTGAAAGAATGG